>CAIGRB010020545.1:0-20202 GCA_903798255.1 Fraxinus quadrangulata
GCTTTTCTGGACCACCAACGCTTGGTGTTAAATGTGGATAACAGTGTTCTCAAGCAAAGATTAGCAGCTTTGGCTCAAGATAAACTCTTCAAAGATGGTAAGAATTCATGCTGTATTGGATAGTATTCGATGATTAGTTTATAAGTAAGAACAACAATTTCAAGTCTTAACGGTCAACGTGAATCCGACAGCAAAATTAAGTACTATCTACCATACATGTCCAGAACGAACAGATTTATCTATGTATACAAAATTAAACAAATTGTCGGGAAGAAAAATTGTACATCCAAGTTTTTGTCCCATTATAATGCAAGTTCATTGATTTGAAAGTTTACTCGTGTGAAACTAGCTCATCAAGAAGCATTGAAGAAGGAAATAGAGAGACTGAGGCAAATATATTATCATCAAAATCTCAAGAAGACTGAAAATGGTACCCCAAAATCACCACCAATGCCAGCTGAAGAACAACTTGTTAACTGAGCCATTATTGCCAAGGTACTAGATCGTATTCATATTACGTGCATGTTTAGTGAACAGGATAGGATTAGAAAGTATTAAGCTTCTGTTTGGTCCCCTATTTTCTAATTTATTTATTTTCAAAATCATTTTAAATCACGCGTTTCATGAAATCCGCTACTTTTATCAATTTTTCAACCACATATTTCTTTAAAATCTTATTTTTATTTAAACCAAAGAGGGGTTAAAAGAGATACCTCGACTCATGTTCTATTTCACAACAGCACATGTATGCATAGAAACACTAAATTTCAATCTTGAAATTAAAATTAAAAAATAATTTCATTAAAATTTAAAATTTATTCCATATCATGCAGGAATTTTAATTACTGGAGGAAATTACTAATTGAAGAGGAGCCTGCAAAAATTCATTGAAGGGAACTCATGATTGTTAAGAAGCCTTTTTTTTTTTTTCGTTTCGATTTTGAGAGAAGTTCTCTTTTAATTCATAGATGAGTGTGGTTAATTTTTTTGTTTACCAGTCATCGTATTCTTTTTCAATTATTTCATGGATGACAAGTGGTGGTGGTGGTGGTGGTGGTGGTTTGTATTGGGAGGTTAGTTTCATGACCCTTTTTCAGTGTCTTTTTTTACATGTGTGTGGTATTCATTATTTGTTCTTTCCAAGAAAAGAAAAGGTAAAAATGTAAGTATTCATCTTTGACTGTACTTTGGTAATTTATCGAAATTCAATGCAAAAGGTATTGTTCGATTTGTAATACTTAGCCCCTAATCGACGAAGCTTTTGAACATTATAAATTGATGAGTCTCATAAAATATGTGATTAAAAATGAATAAAAGTTATTGATAGAATAAAATGTACGATTAAAAATAAAATTTGACCGATTTACAATCTCAAGAAAAACTTTTACCACTGCATCATTGGCAAGGTCTTCATGACCGCTTTAATAAAGAGAAAGCCGCTATGGGGAATCAGTCCTTCCCACATGCATAGATAAAGACCAAGATTGAGTTTATTCTTGAATAATTTTTTTTTTATTTACAGCAAAATGCTTTAGATACAAACATTAACAACAAATTAAGCTATATTTTTAGTATATTGGAAAATGAAATGAAGGATTTTTCCTTAATTCATTTGGTTCATTGTTACTCGATACACAATTCATGAATCGCAGCGATCATCTTGAGGTTCAAAAGGCTGATCAAGAATCAGCTCTCTAGAATACAGATGATTTTGACATAGTTTTGGTTAATTGGATCAGATTTTGAGAAATAATGCATCATTTCGAGTGTAATCTGGCTTCTAAGCTTTAAAACTGAATCCCACGGTGAGGGGACGATGGACTATTTTTCTTAGTCGACACATTTCATCCCGTGCAAGAAGACAAAGGGCGTGTTGAATATGGGTCGTCTCCATGGATTACCATCTTCACTGAGTTAAACAAGAATACCGTGTCCCTTGAAGACTTTACGAAAGCTTGAAAATACGAGTCTAGCCCATGTTTGGTACACATTAAAATTTTTATTTTCATTCTTCTACTCATTTTCAACCACACATTCTTCAATAAAATAATATTTTCTATCACATCAATGATTTTTCCTTATTTTTCAACCACACATTCTCCATTAATCCACTATTCCTGAATACATTCTTCCAAAATAATATGACTCAAACACACATATTTCAAAGTTGCATATTACACGTAGACTTGTCAATAACCTTAAGTAGTTAATAGCTCTAGCTGATTTATTGAGAAGTTTGGTGGGAATAATTTGAAGTCAAGTCGTCAGAACATTTCTATATTTATGTTTAATGTCTTTAATTTTATTAATGGCAGTCTCAAATAGAAATGACGATATATCCTTAAGAAAATTAGGATTGTTATTTATTTATGGTAAAATATATTGTACAAATAAAAAATACTTAAAATTTGTATATCATTGGAACAAAATAAGGTTGTTTATCAATATCAGTTTTGATTAGGCCCTATTTGTATCAGCTAAAAAATAAAATTAAAATTTAAGTCAAAATCAATAATTGAGTCCTTGTTTTATGAAAATTAAAATCAGAATTTTAGTAAATTTTGATAGAAATTGATAAAATAAGTGGTTAAAAAGTTATAAATCTTATGAAATGTGTGATTAAAATTAATTATTGATTTTGACTTGGATTAAAATCTCTATTTTAATTTTTATCAAATAATGGCTAATTTTAACAACACGTTTCATGAGATTCATAATTTTTAAAGCATGTGTTTCTTAATTTTTTTATATCAAAATTTACTAATCTTGTCTGGTACCACTTCCAATTTATTGTTTTGGTTTTTCTAATTTTAGATATTCAAATAATATTATTCACCATCATTGATGTTAAGCAACAGTCTAAATGACAACTATATGATATTAAATAATAGATTCATTTAAATGTAAAATTACTTTATTTAATTGAACAAATAAAATATAGTTACTTAGAGCATTTTTAAGAGGCTTTTAAAAAATGAGATGATATTCATTTTAAAGTTTCAATCTTTAAAATCATGCTTCAAGAGACTCTTTAAATTAACGTTTTAATTTAGAGAATGAGTTTGTTCACTCTCTATAATTAAATGCATTCAAAATATTTTAATTTTCAACGTAGAAAAATAATAAAATAATCTAAAGAAAAACTAGTTAAAAAAAGGATAAAAAATAATAAATATTTTTTGGGAGTAGTAAAATTAAGTGTTAAATATATAAAGCTTGTTGGAATATTTCAAAAGTTTAACTCTCCAAATTCATAGATATTCTCCGAATGATAGAATATTCTCCGAATTGATGCTTGCTAATTAAAGAGACGAGTCAAAATCAAAATTAAAACCATGTTTTCCATTTTCTTAAGATGCGTTTGTCTGCTTTTTTTCCCTCCGTCCAATCAAAAGTTTTAGTTTTAATTTTCCCTCCTCTACTTTTCCCCCTCCCACCATTACTCATGAATTTGTTCAGATTTCAGAGTTCTAAAAATCAAATGGAAGGAAAATGAATTTCCCTCCTACACTGGAACTTATAAGAAATCTTCGGGAAATGTAATTAAAATTCATTTCAAAAAAATCCCTCCGAAATTTCAACTCCTTCCCACCTACAAATAACTCGCGAAAACCAGCTCAAACCCCAATTGAAACTCTCGTTCATCACAAATGGAGCTGAAATATTATCAATCTGACAATGGTGATAATAAAGAGAATATCCCGCCGAAGTCTCCAAATGAAAGCAGGATTACTCGAGAACTTCAATGTTTTACTAAGAGGAGGTTAAGGTTACCTCTCAGGGATGTCACCTATCTCTACAATTCCACTGTCCAGTTCATGGATATTCAGCCGTCCTCTTCTATTTCTGTTCCTTCATTTTCTTGGAACAATCGAAAGAGAAAAGCCGACGATGAGAAGATTGATTCGATGCACAAGATTCTGAGAAAACAGTTTAGATAGATACACTGATCATACAATAGTCCACTTTCTTTTCTTTTATTTATATGTTGTTTCGTGGTATCACGATATGGGAAGCAAATAAAGGAGGCATATGAATTCATTATTCATTTGACAACTTAGTGCATTTATCAATTTTTTTTTGATTAAAGTTGAGTTTACTTCAATTGTTTGATTGGTACAAAGTTTGAGAATTGGTATTTAACCCCTTTTCACAAGGCTTTTTTAAATTGCAAAATGTATGGTTAAAAAATGAATAAAAATTACGTATTCAATGAAATGTATGATTGAAAAAGCAATTTGATCAACTTAACTTTGTCAAGCATGAGATTAAGTCTTGACAAACAATGCTGGTAAAAATTACAATAAATCATTGTCTACCTTGTTGAATATTTTACTTTTCATGATCATCGCGGACATAAGATTTTAAGGAGTAAGAATTTTATGATTGTAGAGGAACATTATTGAAAAGGTTCACTCCATTAGCAGTATTTTCTTTTGATATTTCCTGGACACATTCTACCTCAATAAGATGTTTACCTCATTTTTATTGAACTTTTAAAGCATCTCATTTTGAAATTTCTCCAATCCACAGCTAGTAGTATTTCTTTTGAATTTGAACTTTGGTTGCCACCAATCTCTCCAAAAATTGGTATTAAAACTTTATTTGAAAATTGTTAAATGTAGTTGTCAATTTGAAAGCCATGCCGGATAAGTTGAGGGCTTCTCTTGACATGATCAAAAGAGCCTTTTTGACATGGAGTCTGGACACATCAACTCGACACATTAATTTAGTACACGATATAAAGGTCGGAATCGGACTATAGAAGATGTCTTGTAAAAATGTCATCATGACATAACAAAGAAAGCTTTCCTCCATAACAATACCACTACCCAAACCATGGGATCAAGAAGATGACATGATAGCTTAGGACCTAGGCCTAAGTGTCATCATAATCCTATTGCATCCGAACTCAACAACCAATTTGATTCCTTCAAACAAACAATAGCATATAACCCTATGTCAGAATACTATACCTTGACATGATCAAAACAACGAGCTATTTACATTAAATTCATCTACCAATCTTAAAAAAGAAAAATAAATAAATATTGTTCATATAAAATCTATTAATCAAGTGACAACCCGCGGATTTAGGCCCAAGGCGGCTTAGACCATTAAAATTTTTGATGTATAATTTTTTTTATACGTAAAAAAAATTAATTCATATGGAATCTTTCTTACATATTAGATGGGTTAATTCTTTTAGTTCAATTATGAATCTATCCAGACTAGAATACATGTATCAATGCATACTTGTTCAAATGTAATCGATATAGATACATGTATATAATGCTCCTATTAAAAATACAAATAGAAGTCTTACGTTTGTATTAAGAAGTAATAGATCAAGAATACAAAATAAAGAAACACATTGTTCAAGAGAATAGATTTTTGTCTTAAAGTGCTGTCGTGCGTGTGATTGCTCGAGCCCACCATTTCCAACAGAATCAAGTGATCATACCAAGATTATCAACATATATTAGTCTCTTGGTTTCAATTGGTTCTGTTGAATGTCATGAACCATTAAGTTCCCTCCATTATCTTTACAAGTTCATTCTAAAACCACAAACGAGAAAAAATATTAATAAGTTCGTTTTCGTCTGTCCATGAGTCAACTTCCTATCGTGAAAATGACGAGAATATTGCATATACATGTAATGTGTTCTTTTACCTTTTCGTTAGTCCATTTCTCAAGAACCAGTTATTGCTTGGAAACAGTGATTCTACCATCATCCATATAGAGACATGTGAAAATGGTTTCCATCCCAGGATCCCATGTGCCTAGTAAGAACAGAAAAAGGTATTAATTTGTTTGAACCCGAAAAATAAAGCGGACTGGTCGATTCAAGTTGAAATTATCGAGTCAAGGTGCCTTTGTTCTAGATGCATCGTGATGAGATCAACAGACGAGGCTTGTTCCAAATGCAACATAACTCTACAAGAAAAGTTTTTTCTTCAATCTTTCTCCGCCAAAACTAAGGATTCATCAAGGAATGCCAAGTTTTCCCAATATTTGAATACATATTAGTTATTTCCCTTTACAAAATGAGAATCAAAATGCTTAAACATTCTAAGTTCATCTACGTCTGAGTAAGGCTATTGTTTTAAATAAATAAAGAAGGTGACCTTTCAATGCTTCGTACGAAAAGGTTAGGAACAAGCTTCATCTCAATTAGAATTAAGGACAGTACCCTTTTAGCTTTTCAACATCACAAATGGTAAAAGAAGGCCAAAAGCAGCTGACTAGACAAACACTCAAAAGTCATAATTTAAAATGGAGATTGGAATACACTTTTTCTCGTATACAGATAATCTTAAATGTTTTGCTGGGACTACGTTGAACTATGGAAAGCTCACATTGGCTAGATCGCATTATCCCCTGATAACAAATATATGTGATTCGAACACATGCACATCGATAAACAACAAATCAAGATGGGAAAAGAATTATGTGTGCAAGCATTTGACAGCCCGCACTTTGTTTGAACATCATCAACTGAAGAATACTCTCTCTCTCTCTCTCTCTCTCTCGACATATATATATATACACACAGGTATACCTCTGATTATTGAGATGCTATGCTCCCAACTTCTTCGAGGAAAATGGGTTGCTGGAAATTCTTCTTCTGCTTCATATTGCTGTCAGTAATGCTAGTCAAGTTAGAAGCCCGGCCCGATGAATCCTTCGAAAAGAGAATGAAGTTAACTGAATATTTCAAAGAAATTATTGAGAGAAAAGAAGTGGTTGAGGTTGGAGATGAAGGAGACAGCAGTGTGGAAAGCCATTATAATCCCGTGCGGTATAGTCCAGGAGGACCAGATCCTAAACATCACTGATGATATGATGATCAATCAGGAAAAGAAAATTTGTATGGTATCATCACTGATAAGTTAATTATAAGCATGTAATATTGATTTGGTTACTCCAATTAATCTTTGATGTGCACGAAATGTGTGCATTTCTGTCAATTTCTTTGTTGACATTGTCGCATGTTTTTTTTTTTTTTTGCTCTTTAAAATGGTTCCATCCGTTCTATATTCAAAGTCTAAGTTGACGTTTTAAAGTGATGTGTGGATATAACTAACTATTTACTTTTCTTAATACTTTTATAAGAAAAAAAATGTAACTTACGTAGGGATTTTTAATCGATCATGTAGGTTTATACGTGAATTATTATGTATTAAATTAAAGACTATCAATTTTAGTTAAGCATGTTTAAAGTGATATAATAAGATTTCGATATTATGGGCTATTATGGGCTATGAGCATTTATGTGTAGAGATCAAACATGTTCCTCATTTCATGATTGGTCGAATTAGGTATATTAAATTAAAGACTATCAATTTTAGTTAAACCCGTTTAAAGTGATCTAATAATGTTTCGGTATTTTAGGTTTTGAAATGTTCAATTAAAGTGTGGGTCTTTATGTGTAGAGATCGGACCCGTTCCTTTCATGATCGGCCGAATTAGGTTAACATGCCATCAGTGTATATATATACGGTTATTGTCCCCGGATCACAAGAGAATTTGTTCATCATGTTCCGACTCCCATCATCAGAGAGAAATAAACAAACAACTTGTTGATCTGGATGACTAAAATCGTATGACTCATTTGTTGCATTAATCGTGTCTGATTCAGGTACGCTTTCGCTTTGGTTCATGAATTCTTAATAATCCAACATGAATGATCATTATGATAGTAACACATTGTCCAACAAGTGATATCAGAACCTATTCATTTTGAATTATTGAGAATCGAAATTTTAATTTGGTTTTGAGATAATTTCATTATTTTAAAATTTAGTGATTCCTGAATTAGTTTTGTTAAATTTTACAATTCTTCGATGGTCTTCCATGATTTCAGTTCAGTTTTAGAAAAAAAAATTCTTGTCGCCGATTGTTAGGGGTGTCAATCGAGTCGAGCGACTCGTCGGCTAGTGAAAAAAAGAGCCACAAGCCGCTTTGACGAGCCCAAGTCGAGCCACAAGTGAGCTCAACGAGCCAAGCAAGCTCGCGAGCGGTTCGTGGGCAAGGCCCACGAGCCTCGTGAAATTTTTAAAGAAATTTTTAAAATAAATGTGAAAAAGTAAAAATTCAAAAGATCGTGGGCTCGCGGCTCGGCTCGTGAGCTCATGAACTTGTGGGTCGAGTCGAGCTCGCCCACTAGCAAACGATCAATGAGTCGGGTTGGCTCGTGGCTTGTTTCTCACGAGCCACTAGCTCGAGCCGAGCTCGTGGGTTTAAGGGTCGAGTCTGCTCGACTCGGCCCATTGCCATGACTACCGATGGCGTTGCAGCGAAGCACTACCGGGGAAGGTGCACCGCACGGTGCTGCATAGTCTTTAAGTGGTGACTGACGTCGCTACGTGTTGCCGCTGCAACAGCGGGCAGCGCTCATCGTTGCGGTGGCACAGAGGAGTGTGGCCCCCAGGATCATTCCCTGTGTTTCCTTTGGATTTAGGGTTTGGATAAATTTTTGGGAGCGGTGGTCTGAACTGAAATTTGATAATTTCAAGTCCTTACTTGCAATTTCAGATTAGGGTTATGGTTGCAATTTTTAAAATGTGTTTTTTAATAACTCGCTCCTTAAAAGTTCATCCAAATTGGGCTTTTAAATTTTTTTGGTTTAATAATCCAGTCCCTGAAATTTGAAAAATTAATTACTTTGGGCCATTAAAATTATGAATTTTGTAATTAAAACCCCAACTTTCTAATTTGTTCAAATTGGCACCCTAAAGTTTTGACTAATTAATTTTTGACCCCTAAAGTTTTGAATTATTTGGCCCCTAAAGTTTCAAAATAAATAAAATATGCAAATTCGGGGATTTTCTTTTTCAAATTTTGGTACAAATGACTCTTTTAAAAGGAATAATATTTGAAAGTGAATAATTGAAGCAACAAGTTATCAAAGCAACCTCTTTTGTGAAAATTAATTGACTTAGAATATTAAAATGTGTTTGTGTGTATTATTCATGTGAATATTTGATCGGTCCAGGTCAATATTTGACCGAATTGCACATGCACCTGTGGTGATAAACACGTTGCGATTATTTGGTTTAACTTATGATCAATAAGTTGGTCCAAAGAAATGTTTATTCATTGACATATTTCTTTATTGTCAGTGTTTGATCACTACACCAAGAGTACCATTTACAAGTTAATATTTATGTCCAAAGACTAAATATTGATGTTGTGATATGTATCTTGTGATGAACTCTACCATTATTTGAGATTATTATTTGCATATTAAGGATATTTATGTGAGCTGTTTCAATTAATTATTCTCTAATTTCGCTTTAGGTTCTATTGCTAATATCTCTGCTAGCATCAATTCAATTACAATGCTTAATGGCACCAACTTCAAGGCATGACTAGAGAACGTGATGATTGTTCTCGGAGTCATGGATCTGAACTTTGTTTTACAGGTCGATCAACCTGCTACACTTACTAATAAAAGTACCTCTGATGACAAGAGGGAGATGGAAAAGTGGGAACAATCGAACCGCATAAATTTGATGGTCATGAAGCGTGCTATTCCAAAAGCGTTTCGGGACACTATATCCGATAAGGTGATTTCGACTAAGGGTTTCCTTGATGACCTTGAGAAGATGTTTGCCAAGAATGAAAATGCTGAAACTAGTACACTTTTGGCAAATCTTATCTCGATGAGATACAAAGGGAAATGAAACATACGGGAATACATTATGGAAATGTCTCATACTGCTTCAAAACTAAATGCACTCAAGTTGGATTTATCTGAAGGCTTGTAACATACAGTTATACATTATGGAAATGTCTAACATTGCTTCAACACTAAAGACACACAAGTTGGATTTATCTGAAGGCTTGTTGGTGCATTTGGTTCTGATATCCCTTCCGGCATAATTAAGTAAATTCAAGGTGAGCTACAATTGTCAAAAGGGCTAATGATCCCTTAATGAGCTCATATCACAATGTGTCTAAGAAGAGGAAAGATTGAAGCATGACAAGACAAAAAGTGCTCATTTAACCACTACCTCCAAGGACAAAAGGAACAGGAAATGGAAAATTAATAAGGAAACTACAACATTTCAAAAGAAACAACATAAAGAATAAACTGATGGTAGTTATTTCTTCTGTGAAACATTAGGTCATAAAAAGAAGAACTGTATCAACTATAATGCATGGCATGCCAAGAAAGATATTTTTCTTCATTTTATTTGTTCTGAGATTAATTTAACTTCGGTACCTAGACACACATGGTAAATAGATTCTGGTGCAATAGCTCACATCAATGTGTCTATGCTGAGTTACCAAAAATCAGGTGATGATAAAATATATATCTATGTTGGCGACGACAAAAAGATGGAAGTATAAACAATATGAAAATTTAGATTATTGTTAAAAACTGAATTTTATTTGGATCTTAATGAAATATTTATTTTATCGTCTTTTATACGAAATTTGATCTCCATTTCTGTTTTGGATAAATCTGGTTACTCTTGTTCATCTGGGAATGAAAAAATTTAGTTTGTTTCATAATTCAAAATTTGTTAGTTCTGATTTTTTATAAGGTTACGATAATCTTTATTTAATTGATACGATTACTCATTTTAATGAATCTTTACATGTAAGTACTCGAGACAATGATCAGGATCAAGTTTCTATCCCTGACATTATTCAAAAATCAACTTTTAATCAAGACAATGTCGTTGTATCTCTCTCTTAAAATCAATAACTTGTTCTAGAAGAACAAACTCTATAGTATCAAGAACCAATGCCATTAAGAAGATCCACTAGAGAGGGGGAGAAGTGTGGTTTCGAATAATTACATCGTATTTCTCCAAGAACATGAAGTTGACATTGGAGTTCTAACTTTCAAAAGTGGCTCGATGCCATAAATGAAGAAATACGACGTGTGGGAACTCGTTCCATTGCCTGAATGAGCGAAACTCATTGGTTGCAAATGGATATTTAAGACCAAGAGGGATTCGAAATGTGATGTAGAGAGGTATAAGGCTCGTCTTGTCGCAAATGGCTTTACACAGAAAGAAGACATCCATTATAAAGAGATTTTCTCCCCAGTTCTTTGAAAGACTCTTTTAGGATTATAATGGCATTTGTAGAGCATTTACATCATATGGATATTAAGACAACGTTTCTCAATGGTGACATTGATGAAACAATTTATACGATGCAACCAGAAAACTATGTGTTGGATAATGCAAAACAAATGGTTTGTAAACTAAAGAAATCCATCTATAGACTCAAACAGCCTCTCGTCAATGGTATTACAAATTTCATCAAGTGATCATCTCATATGATTTTGAGATGAATTTGGTCAATGATTGTATATACCACAAGTTCAGTGAGAGTAAGTTGTTTTCCTGATTTTCTATGTCGATGCCATATTGCTTACCAACAACGATATATACTTATTGCACGAAACCAATAGATTTCTAGCAAGGAATTTTTAGATTAAAGATCTTGGTGACGCCTTGTATTAGGAATTCAGATACACCGTGATCGTTCTTGGGGTATTCTTGGATTATCACAAAAGAGCTATATCGAAAAGCTACTTAAAAGATTTGGCATGTAACATTGTAAATCAGGTGACACCTCTGTAGCTAAATGAGACAAGTTCAGTTTAATTCAATGCCCTAAAAATCCTGATATAGTGTACATTGTTGGGATGCTAGGAAGATATTTAAGTTACCTGAGGATGGATCATTGGAAAGCAGCCAAACGGGTCATTTGGCATTTACAGAGACCCAAAGACTACATACTCACATACAAGAGATTTACATACTCACATACAAGAGATTGGATCTGTTGGAGATCATCAGTTATCTTGATTCCGATTTCGCGGGATGCCAAGATAGTAGGAGATTCACTTCATGCTATATCTACCTGCTTGCTGGAGGTACTATTTTCTGGAAGAGTGCTAAGCAGATACTCATAACTACTTCCACCATGATAGCGAAGTTTATAGCGTGTTATGAGACATCAAACTAGGAAATATGATGTGAAATTTTGTCACTAAATTGCGCATTATGGACAGTATAGAAATATCATTCAAGTTATTTTGTGACAATAAATCAGTAATGCTGTATTTCAATAACAATAAAAGCTCGACGAATTCAAAACATATAGAGATCAAATTCCGACTGTTAAAGAAAGAGTTCAGAGTAGATATGTGTCAATAGAACATATGAGAACAAACTCCATGGTTGCGAATCCACTTACTAAGGGATTGATATCCAAGATCTTTCATGGGCACACTACTCATATGAGTGTAATGTCTCTTGAGGATATCTAGTTTCTATGGGAGTTTGTATTTCTATGTTTTTTATTTTAGACATATGTACAGTCGTTTTGGATATGATTTATGATTAAAGTTATTTTTGGTTATAAAGTTATTTATGAACAAATAAAGTTCTGAGCATTTTGGTGAATTTGGCAATTTTCAAAATTTATTTAACATATGAATTTCTAAATGATAGATTATTTCCCTAAACACCCATGTTTAGTTTAATTTAAAAAATTGATAAGAGCTTAAATTAAGGTCAACAATTAAATTTAACGATATATTTAATAAGACTCACAACTTTTATTAGATTTTCATACATACATTTAATTAACTTTTATAACTGATTTCAAGCACTCAACAAAAATAATTAATGCAATAAAGCTGCTTGGCGCGAGATTAAATCTCGGGTCAAACCGGGGGCGCCATTGGAGGGTTTTCTGCCCATGCTTCTAATTAATGTTTGTAAAAATATAGTAGCTAGAATTAGATTCGCGATCATCTATATTATTGGTCCGATCGGCAATTGAAAATGTATTGAGATTAAACGATGAAAATGCGCGAAAAGTATCCCCTGGTATAAGTGAGGCCTTATCTATACCAGGGGACAAGCGTACGAGGGGTAAATAGGGGTGTCATTGGGTCGAGCTAAGCCAGCTCGACCTGTATGCCCACGAGCTCGACTCGTTACTCACGACGAGTGAGTTCGTGACTCGCGAGCTCGTTAATTTTTTTTTAAGATATACCTTTTTTTTTTAAATAAAAATAAAAAAATAACCCTTTACAAAGACGAGCCTACAAGTCGAGCCAACGAGCCGCTCACCCACAGCGGGCTCGCCAGTGAGTTGGCCCGTTCGGCTCTTGCTCGAGCTCGTCAAATTGCAGCCCACGACCCGAGTTTTCACCGGCCATTCGGCCCCTTTTTCACCACTAAAGGTAAAGTTTGGCTTGAATTTGATCTTTCAACCCGTTTCGTGTATCCAAAAATCCAAATCAAATCAATCAATCAGGTTTTCTAAAAAATGTCACATGACTCATGTGCTTGCATCAATCAATGAATATAATTTCTCGAGGTAGATTTAATTATAGGTTCAATACTTTTTGGTCCTTAAAGTTGTAGAAAAAATTCAATTCTGTCCTTGACGTTTCTTTTATTTCAAATGAATCGCTCAAGTATATCCTATTAAATCACTCAGTTAGCAAGGTTGACATGGAAGCCTATGTGTACTCACGTACGAGCACTTTGTTCCATAAAACTCTTATAAATGGAAAAAAAATTGAATGCATATTAGGATTTGAGGACTTCAAAAGTTCACCTCATGTTCCGAATTTTTTTGAGACGATCCTGATTTGAAACAAGAACTACCATCGTTTCTTAGTTTATTGTAAGTAACGTTGAAGATGAACTTGCTACTAGTATAAAGTTGTAAAGATTTGAGATTGTAGTTAGCACATATAAAAAATTTGAAATTAATTTGTAAAAAAATAAAAAGTTTTGGGGACTAAAATTGTAATTATTCATTTTAATTTTGATATTTATTATTGTTTTTAATTGTAGATTTGACGGATCTTAATGGCAGGGATTTTTCGCACAAAAGATTTTAAATAAGAAAGTTTTCTGCGATTTTCAATAGGTAGGAGATACATCGTAAATGTTTCTAGGGTTTTTGCTATTAATCCTTTGGAAATATATAATTGTCACCAATATCATTCTCTCATTTTATTTTTTTTTCGTTAATTTTAAAAACTAGTTTTCTTTTGTGAGTTGTAGGGTGTAAGGTCAGGATCTTGGGGGGCACAATCATGCAATATTTTAACAAAACATGCTTTTTGGGGGAAAATTTAATTAGCGTGCATTTAGGCCCTCCAAAAACCAAATTATCTATAACAAATTACACGTATGTATTTTAATCATCATTCCTCTAATTTATATCGTCGTAAAATCACTATAAAATATCAATGCTACTTGTTTAGATGTCCTTTTCTAGCGGTTGAAATTACTCAATTTGTTTGGTAGTAAATAATTTTGTCATTTAAAACATTTTTGACCAAGTGGTAAATAAAAATATGATTTTTGTTGTTCCAAATACAGAAATTGGTCATCACTAACATTTAAAAAAATTTATACAATAATTAGAATAGTTTAAATATTAAACTTAGAACAATAATATCATAATATTGTAAAAAAAAAAAGCATAATTTGTATTTCCTAAAGACATAAAACATAGTAACTAAGGGTCTATTTGATAGACAAATGAGAAAAAGAATTCTAATTCCTTGTTAGTTGGAAAATAAAAATACACCAAACTCATAGGAATTCATTTTCTATGAAAACAAAGGAAATGTAGTTTAAAGTGTTTGTACCTTGGAATTCGCTTTCTATTTTTATGTTGCAATCAAACGGTCAAAGTGGAATTCGTTTTCCTCGAATACGACATTTTTCATGAAAAATGTGTCAATCAAATAGGGCATAATGGTAATTTCAAAACATAGAAATTTTTAACAAAAAGATAGTCAATGCATAAAACAAGAATGATATCTCATCATCTCCATTGGGTGTTTCTTTTAAATTTTCTTTTGAGAAATTGGATGAAAATAGATAGAAATGATGGTTTGCACAATCAAATGTATAATAAATAGTGAAAATGCCAAAAAAAAAAGTATGAACGTTTTTCGCAATAACGATGAAAGATAGGAACATTATGTACTAATTACTCTTTTAATAATTTATTTGAGACTCATTTGCGCTTTTTAAAAAACCTTGGAACTATGGTTGGAATTATTTTTTTCTTTTTCTTTTTGTTTTATTCATATATTCGTCATTTCACAATTTTTAATTGAGAACTTATTTGCGATTTTTAAAAAAAATCTGGGACTGTGGTTGCAATTATTTTTTTTTCTTTTCATTTTTTTTAAAATAGGGATATATTCGTCATTTCATAATTATTAATTGAGAAAATAAGTGAAAATGACATTTTATGCAATAAAACGTGGAAATAAGGGTGAAAATGTCAAAAAATGAAATATATGAATTTTTTCACAATAACAATGAGAGGTGGGTACGTTATGTGATAATTACTCAATTCAGAAATGATAGAGATAAATAAGAGAATCAAATTTAGAAAAGTAAGAGAAAAAGAACTCGGATAAGAGAAGATGAATTAAAGTACTTACCAGTGAAGAAGAAGAAGAACGAAGGGAGTGTAAGACGGAGTCATAGGAGGAAGAAGAACGGATAAGTAGAGAAAGAGAAAAGGGGGAAAATACGATTTTGCACCAAACTAACAATTTTCAACTTCATATTTTTTTTTTTTATCGGTAAATATGAATATATTGATCAAAACTATACAAATACACCGGGCATACCCGGGTCAAACAAATGAAGTGAAATCAGTAAACATATACTACGGGCATCCCCGAGAAATCATAGAAAAAGTGAGAGGCGACAAATACACCGGGCATACCCGGGCAACATGGAACAAAGCAGAAAAATGCAAAATAAGTGGATCTAGCTAGCCATCGTCAAAGACTCAAAGTGAATTAAAACATATGGATACAAAGAAAACATAACTTTGTATACATGTGTTTTAATCCGTCTGACAATACAATCAACATGTGGTCGAAGATCCTCAAAAATCCTCCTATTGCTAGCCATACAAAGGTGATAAAGTTACATAATATTGTAAAATGCATTGTTTGTGGGTAAGTGGTGATATAGTGAGTGAAGTTAGCCGTGACAGGAAGAGCAGTAGGAGTTGAGGCGAAAATTTCGAGTAAAGTGGGACCGAAGATCCAAAATCGTCAAGTGTCGAAATAGTAGATGGAAGTGTTGTCAGCCACTTAGATTGACGTGCAGCCGGAGATGGTGAGCCGTGGGGAAAGGTTTTGACTTTGTGGATTTTAATTTGGATGGAATGTATTGTGTGGGTGGTGGGTGTGGATTTGGTGAAAGGAGTCAATGTGTTGGGAGATGTCTTCCAATTATTATTATTATTTTATTTTCATGCCACGAAAGTTGGGAAAAACCATGTTAATTAACATGTCCGTGTAGTGAGATTGGCTGAAATGACTCTCGAGGAATAAACAAAAAGTAAAAATGATAAAGATATTAGTAAATATTTATTTCTTCATTTAAACACACTAATAAAATTCGTGGATAATATGTGTTAATTTATTGAATCCTCACACACTCTTTGAAATAACAATTTCAATTGTCATAAGATCATATTTTTTCAAACAGTAAATCGAATAATTGCTTAAAAAATAGGGTAATTGGCATAAAATCCTTTGACCTTTGCCACTATTACGAAATACCACATATGCTATCAGATTGACACAAAAAAACCCCCCAGATAATATTTGAAGTATGGAAGATAATATTTTCTTAAAAAATCTTTGTGAAATGACGAATATACCTCATCTTTACATAAAACGAAAAAAAGGAAAAAAGATACAAAGAATTAAGTGCTTGTTTAATAATCATTAATTTATTTTATGGTTTGCTACATAATCATTTTCAATCACACATTCAAACAATAAAATATTCTATACATATATCAAAAACTTTTTTCCACATTTTAACCACACATTTTCTAAAAATTACTATTCAAAACTCTTTTTTCTACAATTACGATTGTCAAACATGTTTTAGGATATACATCAAAAAATTACGTTATTGATTGGATAATGCTACATGACACTTTACCATTTTTAATTTTAAGGCACAATTAACTTCTTCATCCAATTTTTCCCTCCATATCATATTACATATTTCATTATGCACTTTTTTTTTAATGTACAAGTAGCAATTATAAACAGTGTTATAAAAAGTTGGAGCAAAACGCCTTTCTTTCTGCTTATGCCCATTTTTTTTCAATTCCTAAACAGCTTGTTTGTTTCCTTTCACCATTTTGTCTTCTCTAGACGCTCTTTATTAATTATTTTTTAAAATTCTTTTATTTGACTTTAACTTATTATTATTATTTTTTAATAAAATCTTTTATTTGATTTTAATTTCTGGTTTTTAAAAAACTTTATATGTACAAAAGAAAAAAAATGACTTTATCCAATAAAAAGTTAAATAAGATTTAAGCTACAGTTTTATCTACATTATATAATTATGATTTTGAGACTTATTATTTTGCTGAAAATTTCGAAAACATGTATAAAGTTCCTATAATTCTATTAAGTATGACTTGTCTAGTTGAAATTTGAAACTATCAAAAATAGTCTAATTTTTACATTTTTAAAAAACTTGAAAAATGTATAATTGTTTAAGCCCTTGTTTGAGTCATATTATTTTTTTCTTTTTCATTCTTCTACTCATTTTCAACCACACATTTTTAATAAAATAATATTTTTCATCACATCAATAATTTTTTTTTATTTTTCAACCTCATATTCCCTATCACATAAAAAAATGCATTATTGGCTACAAAATGTGCACCAAATAGGGGTTAATTATATGAATTATTAAATAAATATAGTATTTTACAATTTTAGATATTTAGCATGTATTATTTTAATTATTAGATGATTTTTGGAATGATTAAAAATTTAAAATAATATTAAAAATAAGAAAATATTTTTTACGTCTAGATCTCGACTATGCTCGTTTAAATTCTTAAAGCTTGAAAGTTAGCCTACACGACTAGTCACACCTTACATTTTTTTAGAACACTGATTGTGATTATAGTTTAAACTTTTTTTAAAAAAAAAATACAAATGAATCACAAATAAATTATTGAAAATTAAAATGAAATATAAAAATTCCCACCCACTCCCATCTTCTTCCTACCCACCGCGACCACCACCTACGCGGCCTCAAATTTGGAAGATTGACACATGTTCTGATCATCATTATTTTGAATTTGAGGCCTTTTTTGATATATTTGTTTCAAAATACATTTTTTTCTTCCTCCTTATCAATTATTCATTTTTTAATAAAATAATAATACACGCAACTCAAATTTTTTTTCTTTTATTTGTAACTACATATTTTTTCTTTAATTTACTATTCTAAAATATTTTTTACACAAAAAAGGCTCAAACATGTCATTAATTAAAAGCAGCACAGTACACACATACTGGCACTCACGTGCCCTAGAAAATCGAAATTTACGCTTTTTTTAATCTTAATTATTTCCAAAAAAAAGGATAAAAGCAATTTAGCTTAATTGGGGGTTGCAACCCCATTTAAAAGGAGTTGATGTGATATTAATTTAGCGCTATTTAGTCATTGTTTAAGTCTCATTTTGAGAGAAAAAATGTATTTTTGAGTAGTAATTTTTGGTGAATATGTGATTAAAAATTAAATCAATTTTATGTAATATTATTTTATTAAAAAAATTTGTTATTAAAGATGAATTTTGAAAAAAATGAGGGTGAAACAATTCCAGGCCAAAATAATTTTTTTTTTTTTTTGTTGCCCAAGACGTGAACCACGTTGATGATTATTTTAATATAATCTCACTACCAAACAGATTTTCTTTAACGAAGTAGGATTGTATTTAATTAATGAAGTCCTCGTTTCTTGATCTCGACATTGAGGTCCTCTTGAAGGTACAGCCACTGCTCTTCTTGATTCGTTGCTTCTAATTGTTAGAATCCTAGAGGGAAAAAATGGAGTCGTTTAAAGAAAACATAGTGAATCAGCCGTTGTTAGAGTCCAAAGAATTATCTCCACCGCCAGTGGTGGCGGCCTGGGAGCAGGTTAGCTCTGAGCTTGAAGATATTCTATCAGACACCAGCTTGTCGTGGTGGCGCCGCTTCACGAAAGGCACTTTGCTCGAGTTGAGGACTCTTTACGTCCTTGCAGCTCCTGCGGTTATAGTATACTTGCTCAATAATATTATTTCAATGTCCACTCAGATCTTCTGTGGCCATCTCGGCAATCTTGAACTTGCTGCTACTTCTCTTCGCAACAATGGCGTTCAACTTCTAGCCTATGGAATCATGGTAACCCCGAAGAGTCATGCTAATTGTACAAAGTTAGGTTACAAAATTTGTTTACAAAATATGGCAACATCTTTGCCAAAAATTTAAAAAAACAATTTTTAAAATCGACATAAATCTTGCGACGTCATTTTGTCAACACAATTTTGTAAACCACTTTGTACAAGTAGCATGGTTGAACCTCGAATCTGTCACAACTTGTACCCCATTCCCCTCAAATTTACGTACTTTAATTTACTATTACAATTATAGCTCAAGTATCGTCTTTGTGCTTGTAATGAGCAGCTAGGAATGGGAAGTGCAGTAGAAACGTTGGCTGGGCAGGCATATGGAGCTCACAAATACGAGATGCTTGGGATATACATGCAAAGATCAACAATCCTCCTTGTGCTTTCTGGGTTACCATTGATGATAATTTATGTATTCTCCAAGCCAATTTTGCTGTTGCTAGGTGAATCAAAAAGCCTTGCATCTGCAGCAGCTTTGTTCATCTATGGCCTAATACCTCAGATTTTCGCGTATGCTGCAAATTTTCCTATACAAAAGTTCTTACAGGCACAAAGTATAGTAAATCCCAGTGCATATATATCTGCAGTTGCACTGGTACTGCATATTTTCTTGACATGGCTGGCCGTGTTCGTGTTGGGTTGGGGTTTATTGGGTGCAGGATTGGTGTTGAGTTTTTCGTGGTGGGTTATAGTAGCTGGACAATTTGTGTATATTGTATTGTCTGCTGAATGCAAATATACGTGGACTGGATTCAATTGGATGGCATTTTCTGGGCTGTGGGATTTTTTTAAATTATCTTCTGCCTCTGCTGTGATGTTGTGCCTCGAGACTTGGTACTTTCAGATTTTGGTTCTCATTGCTGGCTTGCTTCCTAATCCTGAACTGGTATTAGACTCCCTATCTGTTTGGTAAGGACAAAGTTTACTTCAGCATTCTTGTCCACTTGAAA
>CAIGRB010020546.1:5796-25283 GCA_903798255.1 Fraxinus quadrangulata
CTCGGGTAACTCCACAGTAGTCATCATCTAATTGCAAGCAAACCAGCGCAGTAGAAGTGGTGATTGAGTGTGGAGTTTATCTCTCATAGAAGTTGTTGTAAGTTACAAAAGATGTTTACAATTTTAAAAAGGAAAAAAACATTTTTCTCATAGTTGACTTAGTTTTTCATTGAAACAAAAAACATTTTCCGAAAAACTAAGTCAACTATGAGAAAAATGTTTTTTTCCTTTTTAAAATTGTAAACATCTTTTGTAACTTACAACAACTTCTATGAGAGATAAACTCCACACTCAATCACCACTTCTACTGCGCTGGTTTGCTTGCAATTAGATGATGACTACTGTGGAGTTACCCGAGATCTCGGTCATTGATGACCATCAGGTAGCTGTTGATGATCACCAGCCAGTCGCCAGAGGCTATTAGCTAATTATTGGAGACTGTCAGACAGTCTCAGTGATATGGGGTTGTTGGCAACGACCACCAGGCAGTTGTCGGAGACCAACGTCCCGTTCCTTTACTGTTGGCTGATGAACCAATTGTTAATCTGTTTTAGTTGCAAGCCTGTTTATTGCCCAATGTGGCTTTATCTTCCTCCTAAAGAACATGATACAACATAGTTGTTAGAAATGCGTGTTTTCATTTGGTATACGAGGCCTCTGAAGTTTTGTAGTTCAGCAAATTCATATGAAGTTAAAGGAATTCTGTAAGATTGTTATTAGACCTGCAATATTAAGAGGATCCTTGTGTACGTCTGATGAGCAATATATAAATAAATTAAAATGTTCTTGTAAAGGGTAAAAGTAGACTTAAACCATTTTTGTAAAACACGATCTTATACCCTCAGTAGCAGTCCGAATGCTAATATTTCAACATCATGTTTGCTAGGGTAAACTTGCTTCAAATTATATTGCAACAGCAGAGGTCTGTAATTATGTTTACTGTTGGATAAGGCCTCTTGGAATGTGAATGCCAACAAGATTTTAAGACTGATGTAGTCTCTGCAGGCACTTGTCTGGCACTTTTTTTTTTGCGTAAAATTTCATCTCTTTTGTCCACGAGCTTTTCCTTTTAACCCTTGGAAGGAGAAAACAGGATATATAATTTGATCACATAATCAATAAAGCATCGCTCGAAAGTAACACTTTTTAATGTTTAAGCTCGCTTTTCTATTCTTGTCTCTCACGCTCCATCGAGAACCTCTCACTTATTTGGTATTAGAGTAACAAATCCCATGTTTTATTGTCCATCTATACTTTCATTAAACAAGTAAATTTTTTCACTGTTTGCATGGTCGTCATCATCATCAGATATGGATGCTCCCGAACCTTCACCTGGTGCTACCCCTGTGAAACAGTAGTCCAGAAGAATAATATAAAAGGGAGGTGTGAGATAGCAAAAGGGTCAATGAATAAGTGAAGTAATATTGAAGATAAACTACTGGAAAAATATTCTCTCTGAAACAAACTCGAAAAGTATTTAATAGTGTGAATCGTTGCAAATTTTGCATTTGGATTCCTTTTACTGTTAATGGACTTCCACAATGAATTTTACTTGTCTTTCATGAATTATGTTTTGCAGGAATAAATACTGCTTCAAATGCCGCTAGACAAGGACCCTCTGTAGGGAAAGCAGCTATTGGGGGTCCATTTAACCTCATTGACCATAATGGGAAAGCTGTCACTGATAAGAACTTCATAGGGAAATGGAATTTGATTTATTTTGGCTTCACTCACTGCCCTGATATATGCCCAGATGAGCTACAAAAGCTTGCTGCTGCAATTGATAAAATAAGTAAGTTTCTCGATTTTACTGGTTTTGTTGTCGTTGTGATACCATCTTTGTGATCATGGTGTGTTGTGATGATGGAAGCAGTTGAAATATTGTTTGTTGACCGACACTGGTGGGGTTTTGTCTGTTAGAGTTCAATCTAGGATTCGTCTAAACATGTACACCTTAAATTTATTCTTGCATTAATTAATGTTTGGTTAAATTTTGCCAAAGTACTTGGTTTCTTATTTTTTTGCATCTGTAGAAGAAAAATCTGGATTGGAAGTACTGCCCGTGTTCATTTCAGTTGATCCAGAAAGGGATACTGTTGAACAAGTTTGTGAGTATGTCAAAGGTAAATTTTGAATTCTGATTCTGACCTGTTCTTTACATGGTCATCCCAGCTAAAAGTTTATGTTTTACAAATGATTCCACTTCACCATGCAGAATTTCATCCAAAGTTGATTGGGTTAACTGGTAGCCCGGATGAAATTAAGAAAGCTGCACGTGCTTATCGAGTATACTATATGAAGACAGAAGAAGAAGGTTCAGACTACCTTGTTGATCACTCAATAGTCATGTATGTATTATCCTTCACCACTCAAATTATGCCAAGACATATACATATCAATCTTAATTTATAACACCCTGTCATCTTCCTTACTGTTCTGCTGCATGCCTAGCATTTTCAAGCGTTCATTTGAATTAGTTTTTGTCTAGTTGTTATTGGAGAGAGCGCACCTTTTAATTCTCTTATTTCTTAACTTTTCAATCTCAAGGACCAATGATGGTTTGAGGTGATTGTTCATTGAACATGTTAGATTACTAGGTGCCCTTGTTACTAAAAATGTCATAAGGTTGATCATGGTTGGGTTGCGCTTCATCAGTAAATTTTCATGTGAGGTGATGTATTGAGACTTAGGTTCCATCTTAAAAGGTCAACCTTATTAAAATAAGTAGCCAAAATTCTTATAAGTTAATTTATGTTTCATCTTTATTAATGTGGAATTCTATTCCTTAACATGTCACTGCAAGATGGTGACTCGTTTAAGGAGACCAATCTTGAAATCTGTGTACTCATTTTTTTTGAATCTTAATTGTATCGAATTGCTCGTTCGAACTTAATGGCTTTGATACCATATTAAGATTTAGAGTTCCATCTTAAAATGTCAACCTTATTAAGAAGAGTAGCTTAAATCCATATATGTCGGTCTATGTTTTCATATTTATTCAATGTAAGATTTTATACCTTAATATCAGGAAATTGCTGGACAAGGCTCCATGGCATTGAAGTACCTCCTATTTCTTTCCTGTGTACTATATCTCGTGGTTAGATCAGTGAGATTGAGGAAAAAGAAATTACATCTGGAATGGGGGTACTCAGGGGCCTTAGCTTATACCAAGACATTAGGCGAAGCAAGCTAGACAAGTGGCGGTGGGTGGTAAATTGCATCCCTATGAACGGATTTTTGGGTGTATAGGTTGGCAGTGATTGACATAATCGACTATTAATGGCTTGGATGAAATTTTCACGAGTCCTCTGGGAATTGGAGAAAATTATTCAGTGCTTTATTGTGTACCCTAAGGCCCACTACGGCTATGGCGTTTTTAGGAAGGATGTGCAATGTCAAAGTGCTTAATGGGATAGGCTGAAGTTGGGCTCTCAGCCAGACAGAAATGGAAATAGGGGTTGTTCTATGGAGGAAACTACAGTTCTGATATAGAAAGATTCATTTCTCTCTTTTTTCCCCTGATATAGTGAGTGTTCTGAACATTTTTCGTGCAAAAGTTTTGGACCTTTTGTGAGGTTAATCTTACAGTAAAAAAGACAGGTCTAACAAGTTTGATGAGATTATCGAGCCTTGTTTTTTATATAACTAGAATTACGTCACAAATTGGAAAAATATATCAATTATTCCTTGTTTTTGCTACTATTTGTAAATTATTTATAATCGGCCAAATAATTTTTTATCCACATATTTCGTAGGGCTCACAGGTGCTACCACTTATCCACCATTCATTTCTATCATTCATAATTTGAACCGTCTATTAACAACTCCAAACATGCTTATAAAATCTTGTCAATATGGTTTATAAATGTTGCAGGTATCTGATGGACCCAAATATGCAGTTTGTCAAGTTTTTCGGCAAGAATGTAGATGCTGATTCACTTGCTGATGGCGTAATTCAAGAAATAAAGCAGCACAAAATGGTAAAAGCATAATTCTGCATTCTGATGCTCCAAGAGATCTCATATCAACTGTAAAACAATATTTTTGCATGGGATTTTCATTACAGAATAATCTCGAGGGTATATTTTTGAAGATTATATGAGTGTACATTTTAGATAACTTTACTTGGAAGAATAAATTATTTGTTGAAGGTGTACTCTTGACATGGAAATTAACAAAATTTTAGCTTCTCTTTCTTCGTGACCTGGATAAAAAAAATTTTTGACATAAATTTCATCCTTAGAATTGTAATTTTTGCCACTAGTACTTCGCCAATAGAGGATTTTTTCTTTACATTTAGAAGTGTCAAAACGGACGGATCGACTAGACCCGTGAAAATGGCCCGGATCGACCTGAGACCGCGGGCTGCGTGACCCGAGTGGACGGTTCACGGGTCAAGGAGGTGTGACCCGCGGGCTTCGCGGGTTGCACCTTCACGGGCCGCGGTAAATCCGCTGGCCCGTGAAAATAAAAAATTAAAACTTTTTTAGTTGTAATAAAAATATGTGCAAACCTAGTTGGGATGTACTTATGTTATAAATATTTGATAATAGTAATTAGAAATGCGTTTAGTTGTTATTTGTTTAAGTTAAATTTAAGTATTTAACTTTGCAAATTTATAAATAATTCATGTAACATTAAATTTGAATTCTATGTAAACATTTCTTGGTATAAATATGAATTTATCNATGAATTTATCATTTTGTTCAATTTTTAGTTTACATTTAACAAAAAAAATATTTTTTGCATTAAATATGAATTTTTTTATATTTTTATAATTTTATTTATGCAATAACACGGGCCAAATCGCGACCCATGACCCGCATGGGCTCAACTCGGATGGGTCAGCGGCCGGGCCTAAGTTGTAGTCCAAAATTTGTGGGTCGACCCGGAATCGGTTCGGAACCTGTAGTGGGCCGATTTTTTTATTCACGCGGGCTGTTACCGGGCTCGTATATTGGCGGGCCGGCCGTCTGAAACACCCAGATTGACACCTCTATTTACATCATAAGCTTTGTTAGAAGCAATCAAGATGAGGGCATTCTGCTTTACGCTCGAGGCTTGTTCCATACTCTAACTTAGGAGTTCGTGTTGTCTTCCCTTATTTTTGTGAGGACTTGTGCACTCCGATTAATCACATAAATTAACTTCGAACACAATTATACCATGTTTATAAACATCTATTGGTTATTCACTTGCTTGTTTGATTCGATCGACTATATATGATTAAGAAAGGTATGCTAAGATACCCACCGATGCTTAAATGATTTAGAAAGTCGAACTGAATAGTTGTAAATAATTTATTGTATTTATCTCTATGTTGTTGTACAAACTCTGAGCTGCTTCATAAACTTGGGTCTTTACATCAATCGATGTTACTCCCAACAGCCTTAAGGAATCCAAAACCTCTATTTTACTTTTCAATTAGTTAATCAGTTACCAATCTTAGTCAAGACCCAAATCTCTAAATTTATCTTTAATTTAAAATGTTAACTTTAGCCACCGTTACTAAACTTCACGTTAAACAAAATGTCATTAAAGTAATATTCTTTCAATAATAATATTTGAAGTTTTTAATGGTTACATTAATCGTTACTGCATTGGAAATTGTTAACATAATTTTTTCATTGGTGTTATGCCTGTCAGCATACTCACAGTAGGGAAATGAAGGATTTTTTGGTTTTTTTTTCATATGGGTACCACTTTTATATGAGTGTCGATAAATGTATCATTTTTTATTTGGCAAAGAAGCTTAATTATAAATTTTTTTTGTCACCGCTAAACTCTAAGAGTATCTCCAAAAAAACTCTATTTATAAAGAACATCTTATGGACAATAGAGAGCATATTTAGATTTAGCCTCTGTTTGGTGCACATTTTTGGAAAAATAATGTATTTTTACTATTGATGTGATGAGAAATATGTGGTTAAAAAAAAGGAAAAATTATTGATGTGATGAAAAATATTATTTTTATTAAAGAATGTGTGGTTGAAAATTAATAGAAGAATGAGAATAAAAAAATAATGTGGCTCAAA
Source organism: Fraxinus quadrangulata (assembly GCA_903798255.1). NCBI lineage: Eukaryota > Viridiplantae > Streptophyta > Magnoliopsida > Lamiales > Oleaceae > Fraxinus > Fraxinus quadrangulata. The sequence goes on from CAIGRB010020546.1 coordinate 11,832, forward strand.
TAAGGGAAAGTAAATTCTTCTATGCACTCCAACAAATTCTATATTTTGACTCTTTATTTTATTTTTTTAATGAACATTTATTGATTTTATTCCTTGTTTTATATGTTATTGGTCAATCAATTCAAATATTATTTGAATAATTTAGAGTGTATTTGATGTATATTATTGAGAAAGTAGTGATATGATATGATATATATGGTTAAAAAGTAACGAAAAATTATTGATACGATGAAAAATATTATTTTATTGAAAAATGTGTGGTTGAAAATGAGTAGAAGAATGATAATGAAAAAAATAATGTGGATCAAATATGGGCTAATGTATTTTATACACTTATTCGGGCTTTAAAATATTGACATTTTGTATTTCTTTTAATGAAATTATAGTCTAATTTATTATATAATGTGTTATTAGGTGAAACTCGATGAATGAAAGTGAAATTGAAAGAATAAAAGTAAAAAAGGACAAGAAAGTTTGGGGCTAAAGTGTAACTATTTAAAAGTTGTATCGGACCTCACGATGAAGATTCGAGAATGTTAGGGGACAATTGAATACAATTACTANTGTCATAATTGTACATTAAGAATAGGGAGTGAGTTTGACACTCCAAATTTAAAAAGTCAAACCCATGATCTATTTTAAAAAGTTAAGATAGAGAGTCTTTTAAATCCTATTTTTAAGTGTCAACTCTTTAAAATAGAGAATATTTTTTATATAAAGAGTTTCTTGGAAGTTTTCTTGACGTGAATGTTAGAAAATAAAGGGATACTAAGAATGTGTTTGAGTCAAATTATTTTGTAAGAATATATTTTGAAATAGTAGATTGATGAAGAATATGTGGTTGAAAAAGAAGGAAAATATTATTGATATGATGAAAAATATTATTTTATTGAAAAATGTATGATTGAAATGAGTAAAAGAACGATAATGAAAAAAATAATGTGGCTCAAACAGAGACTTATTAGGCTCCTATTTGACACCCATTTTGTTTGAAAAATAATTTTTGGAATAATCATTGATGGAAGATTGTGTGGTAAAAAAGTAAAGAGAATTTTGGGGTTTATGTGTAATATTATTTTATTAATAGAATATGTAGTTGAAATGAAGAAAGATAAAATTAGAGTAATTATATTACCACCACAAAATTTATTAAGTATACCATAATTTTTAATTTTTTTCTTATTTACTTAAATAGCCTTAAGTAAAATTACATAATTAGAGTTATTTTGCTTTTAATTAATCACACCACATTAAAATCACACCACAAACCTAATCCTAATTTCTTCTTTTTCTTTTCTATAATTGCTAGTCTTGTACCATGATACCATATGTAAGAATTCATCAATTTATTTAATCATTATTTATTTTTAAAAAAATCAATTTTCTAGATCATACAATTGCAAAATGCAATCATTTACCGATACAGCACGGAGAACATATACTCCAATTTGTTTAATCATTCTTTATATTATTATTTTTTCAATTCATTATATGTGAATTGAGTAGCAGTATACATATCATGTTGACTAAAAGTTACGAATGATGCAGACCAAATGAAAAGTCAAGTTGTACTACACAGAATTGATTATGTTATTGAAATCTTTACTCACCAAAATGAATAAATGCACAACTATAAAACTAGGTATATAATAATTCGTACCAAGAAAGGTGAACGGAAACTTAAATTTCATCATTTAAAGTTTATACTATCTAGAAAGACTCGAAATATGCATATATCCGAGTGTGTGTTCTAATTCAGCACATCTTCTTTTAATAAGTTTCGAAACATTTTAGTGACCTCTTTGAATTTAGAAATCAAGTTCATTGACAAAGAGATATAGACTAATTTCTTTGAAATCAAGTTTTCTTCTTCGAAAAAAAAAATTAAGAAAAAATAATGTGGATGGGGAAAAAAATCTTACCCATTTCTCTTGATAACGTGGATGAGAAAAAATGGATAAGGCTTTCTACTTCTTTTCTTGTCCAGTCCATATGGCCATGAATGCATGCATCATAAAAAAGTACACAATGGAAAGAAATGTTTGGAAGAAAAGAAAATGATGAAATTTAATTGTGGTGTATTTATTAAAACCCAGAATTCTTCTTTTTGATTATTTTTATTAAATTAGGTATATAATTGTAAATTTGTTATGGTGTATTTATTAAAACTATGTTTTAATCGTAGTGTGTTGTGGTGGTAATATAATTACCCAAAAAAAAAGAGATAGAATGAGAAAAAAATAGGTGTCAAACAGGGCTAAAAATGTAATTGTAACACCTTAGCCCATTATCCTCGTCGTAAAGAAAATAGCACATTCTATACGGTTGATTCATTCCTCATCAAGGGATAGGATTCACCAAAATCAATTCGACGCGGATCAACATTTTAAACCGTCGATACACCCATAAAATCCAACGGCCACATATCCTTACCATATCTAACCTCTCTATAGATACAAGCACACACTCCCATCAATTCCACCAATTCAAATTCCAGCTCAATTATCAACGAAACACAAGAAGGAAAAATGTCAGGGCGGGGCAAGGGCGGCAAGGGTTTGGGCAAGGGCGGAGCGAAGCGCCACCGTAAGGTTCTCAGAGACAACATTCAAGGCATCACCAAGCCAGCGATTCGGCGTTTAGCTCGTAGAGGTGGAGTGAAGCGTATCAGTGGGCTCATCTACGAAGAAACCCGTGGTGTTCTCAAGATCTTCCTTGAGAATGTCATTCGTGATGCGGTCACCTACACTGAGCATGCTCGCCGCAAGACTGTTACGGCGATGGATGTTGTTTATGCTCTTAAGAGGCAGGGCAGGACCCTCTATGGCTTCGGCGGTTAGAAAGTTAGGTTTCTGATGAAATAATTTGTAATTAGGGTTTTTGTATTGGAGTTTACATTATTACACCATCTCAGTTAAATGAAATTTGGTTTTCATAATTTGCTATCCAATTTTAATTACTCGAATTCCAATCTATGGATTCTTGATTGTTAATTTGTCAAATTGGTGTTTGCTTTTACTTTGTAATTCTTGGTTAGCGCTGTAACTCTGCTTAGGATGTTCGGTATGATTTAAGGGCGTGTTTGATTCTTATTAAAATCTGATTTTAATTAGTTTTTGATAGTTTTTAATTAATGGTCCTGACCCGTATGACATGTGCATATTGCTAGCGTTGGATTTTCACTAAGCATCGAGGGTTAACACGAACGTAACAAGATAATTGAAGAACGTCGAAAAAGAGTGGAAGTACAACATATTATTTCAATATGTCAAATACTAAGAACAGCGTAACACTTGACGACATTCAAACCAAGCCTATGGTTTAACAAGTCTATGGAAAAAGATGAGAACATATTATCTAGGGCATGTAGATTTTTAATTAATAGATTTTATGAAAAATGATTTTTATACGATTAAAAATGAATTTAAAAAATATAAATTTTAAATAATTGTTAGGAAGAGTACAACATATAAATCGCAAGGAGCGTAACGCTTTTCTTATTTAAGAGTTTCCCTCGATAAAATTTGACCGTTCCTCCGTCTCTTTCATTTCAATCATTGACCCATAAAAACGTTACAACTCGGGATCCGATTTTTCCGAGCTTCAAATCTCCTTCTCGGAATCGGCTTTTTTTTTTCCTGAATTTTCCGAAATGGAAATACAATCAGATTCAACAAGCAATTTCAAGCTATGGAACGAATTGGAATTACATGAATTCCCCAACAAATTTGTGATAAGATCCATTGAATCGCCTGATCAAGGATTCTCCATCAGCCGCTTCGACGGGAACATCAATAAACTCGACGGTTAATTTTCTCTCTCTTTACCATGTGAAAAGTTCAAACTTTTTTTTTCGAGTTTCATTTAATTGCACCAAAAGGGAAACAAACAAAAATGTAAACACTTATAGAATTGAGGCATCATTTGCTTAAATTGTATATTTACCTTAAGAGAATCTTTGTTAGTTTTCTGAGTACATATTAGCATCAGTTCTTCATGTTAATTAGAACAAGATGAAGTATGTGTTGATAATAATGAGTGAGTGACAAAAATATCTGTAAGTGAAAAAAGTTGCACGATTTCTGGTGGTTGAATGATTCTGATTAAATAGTGTAATACGGATGTCTTCAATGATAAGTAGTTAAAATGCTACTGCATAGCCAAATTTGAAAAGCTGCAGTAAGAACAGAAGCTAGATATGTTGCGGACGGGAGTGGTAATTCAAGACACAGGAGGAACAGTAATTGCTGCTAGCTTGAAGAGATATATTTGGGTCTTTTTCTCCATAATGGGGTTGATTGTATACCTCTCTTTTTGTCATTGGCAGTGTTGACCTCCAAATAATGACAGCGAATTTGTCTCACCTAGTCAGAGTTTTCCCCTCGTAAACTCACTATTTTGCTACTTAATAGGAAGCAAGAAGCGAAATGGCTATTTGGAACGAAGCTATTTCAAATTCAGCATAGCATTCTTCATCCCAAGCAATCTTGTGTCTTTTTAGTTAGCGAAATGTGACAGCCATTGATTGATTGATTTTCCAACTGATTTTGTTATCAATTCACGTTTTGCTTGCCTACTTACATGTCCTTTATTTTTTGGTTGCCTACTTACATGTCCTTCATATTTTATACTTCTATTCAAGTGTGCTTTGATAAAGATTTTTGCCAATGTGGAATGGTGCAATGACAACAGTTTGTCACTTTTGTTTGCTGGGTCTTGCACTTACAAACGCTCGCTTCTGCTTCCTAAGACTTGCACATGATTACTTCTTAAAATGGTTCGCATAACAGGATACGAGTTCGCCAATATTCTTTTACGAATTTTTTGTTATTCAATAGGCTGTTCACAACTAGAAGCTATTTTCATTTTTAAAAAATTAAAATGCTACTGCATAAATTGAAAACAGACTCTTAAGAATTTATTGAAACCAAATTGTTACATAAGTTTTCAAGATGGAATATATAACTGAAAAAAGGAAAGTGAAAGTATTTACTTCAATCCTTGAACTCTAATGTTCTTAAAGTTAATTATTAGAGTTATTTTCCCTGTTCTCTCTAAAAATTATCCCCAAAATTCTATTTGGTGTACGATCTTTGATATTCAACTTGTTCATAAGCTGATATCTAATGTGTTATTATTTATTTTCACAGATGATGAGGGTTCTGGAAGTTCGTCTAAAGTCTCAACCATATATGGGATAGCTGGAACAATTAGGTTGCTAGCAGGTACACAAAATGAGTTGCATAATTTTATATCCATTGTATCTGCATACTTTGATGCTTCCAGTCATTTCAATTGATGGCTTCATAAGAAAGGAGCAACTAGGCTACTAGGATTTTGCATTAGCAGTGTGCTTTTATAAAGCCAACTCGAGTTATCTTCTTAATTGCTTTACAGATCACTTATGCTAGAACGAATTTGGTGGTTACTCTATGAATTGGGTCATTTAAACGTTATGCGGATAAATCATGAAAGGTTTGAAAGAGAGAAGAAAAACAAGAACTGAAGAAGAAAATATACGAGAATTGAAGGGCTTAACACCACTCAACACTTCACAATGTTGATCAAATAGTGAGGATGTCAAAGTTAAAACTGCCTTTTACAAACTGTCTATTTCAGGTTAAAAACTGAAATTGGTTTTCATGTTAGTACTTATTAGTAGTCTGGTGTTTGACAACTGCGAAGGGACTAAAATGTAGTGGGACTGTGGGAAGCATTTAGTTTCTCCATGTAATTTGCAATGCTAAACAATTGACTTAGATTTTCCTTCTCTTGAAGATGTCATTAGTACCTCAAGTATGGGCACTGATAAAACAAAATAAATTAAGAAATGAAGTGGAAAGAATTGGTCATAACTTCCTTAGGAAGGTTATCAGTCAGATTGAATCAAGATAAAAATTGATTGTATTCATTGACGGGATTGCCAATGCAGACAAGTGTAAGGAAATCGTATTTTTGCTCTCTAACTTTGCTTGGTTTCAACTCTTCCCCTTTTTTGGAATATATACATCATTGATATGTCCTGTGGGCACTTATTAAACTAATTTACTGATAAATGAGTTATTACACTTCCTACCATTTCAAATATCATGATGATAAAATTGGCTTCTATTTTTTGCCTAGGTACACACTTACTAGTTATAACTTCCAGGAAGGATGTGGGAACTTATCTTGGTTTTCCAGTTTTCCGGGTCGCATCTATGAAGCTTCTATCCTGCAACGAGGCTTCAAGGTTCTTAACTAGTCAAGAAGTAAGAGCATATCTTAAGTATTTTTAATTTTGGAAGTTTCCAGTGCTTCGAATTCCATTTGTTGTATGTAAACTAGCTAAACTGTAACACTTACAATTATCAACCGTGTACAGAAAAAGGACGAAGCTTACTTCATGACTCTGTTGAAAATAGTGGAATCAACTCCAGGCTTATATTATTCTTATGGGACAGATATCACACTCAAGTATGTTTTGACTATAGATTTAATTCATTTCTATTTCTCCTACGGAACCAATGTTGAAAAGATTGAAAAAATCTGCGTCTTTTGTTGAATTTTTTTCATGGCTTGATTGTGTCTTCTGGTTTTCCATTTTTTACTTTCCACGAGATTTACTGTTCCAATATTTTCATGAAAACTGATGATGTTTACCAGTTTGCAGAGAAGGTTTAAGCTGGCAGAAGGGTGGATGAGTAGACCAGTTTGGAAGCAGGTATATAACTTCAATTCTGGGGTTTTCAAATATCTATCTTTCGGATGAATTTAAGTCTGGTGCAATGTGAACAGCTGCAAAATAAAATTTCTTGCGAATTTGCATGTTATAATCTTCATTTATGTGACCTCTGTATTTTTTCACTGGGATTAGCGTCTTGCTTGAGAAACCTTAGGGACAGATAGGAAGATATGAACTAATTCTGAACTTATCTTGACCGTGCTTCTTCAGTATTGCAGTCTAATTTTGATACTTTTCCTATTTCTATTGTTTTTCTGATGAGATTCACCGTTGATTATATTAAGTCCTGATTAATTTCAGGCCGACCCACGATTTGTTTGGAATAGAAATTTACTGGAGGAGCTTATCGAGAACAAGGTTAGAACTTAGAAGTAACCACTCCCTCATTTCCCAGTGGTACTGGAGAGGAGAACAGATGATGTGTTAAATTTATTGTCTTTCGGATCGTACGTTGCCGTAACAATACATATATTTTAAAGTATTTCTCACCAAGGGAAATTTCAGGCAACCTTGATGAAGTTTGGAGGAAAAACTTTTCTGATTTTTACATGAAAACTGTTTGGCGAGAGTTAATTTTGACCACTTAATCCTTTCTAATATGTAAATCCTCGTTCTTGCAGCTTGATAAATTTATCATCCCCCTATTACAAGGAAATATCCTTTAACCCCAACTCTCCATCTCTCTCTCTCTCTCTCTCCCTCTCTCTGTATGTCTATTTATAGTTACTTAATAGTGATGGAAGACCAAAAGTAAATGAAAAATCTAGCCACAAGGATCATGTTTGTACTTAACTAAGACTAAAGCTTCCAGACTGGAGAAATCAAGCTGAAAAATTCGCCCGCTGTAATAACATTAATTTCACGGAAGTGTACACGGCGTCTAGGTACAAAATCCTGAGGCTTTATTTTTTGCTTTTTATCATATATATGGCTTTGTGCTACCTTTTCTGAATACTTGCTCTGGTGTTGAATCCAGGGACAAGAATGTGGAGAAGAGGAGCCAATCTAGAAGGAGACACTGCTAATTTTATAGAAACTGAACAGCTGCTTGAATTTGGAGGTTATATCTCCTCTTTTCTGCAGGTGTGCTTCACTTCTCAAGAACCTATAGTTTGAGGGCATTTAATTCATGATTCGTTTTTCACCATCATAGAGAATATGCTGGTAGTACCTCCTTTTTCAAGCTATGGATTTAGTAGATTATATGGGCAACTAAGGTATATGCTTAATATTGATATGTGAACTTCATTTCCCTGGAAGCGGATAATTTTTATTATGTCCAGAGCAAAAGATGATTCTAAAAATCATGTGTGGTTTGGTAAATATATGCATGTTTCTGATTTAATTGCTTAGTCATTAGAATGAGCAGTTTTCATTTCTTAAGTGTCCATTTGATGATGCACATGAATCTTTAATGAAGGTTAAAGAACATATGTTTTTCTCTTTCCTGGGATCTTTGGAACCTATGAACCAAATACTTATTGTGTGGTTGAGAAAATAGTTTTTGCTGAAAAATAATGTGGAGAAGTTTTTATAAGTTTTAGTTTTTCACTTTTTCTCTTTTATAAGGTTCTACTTTGCTCTCACCCATTTTCTTGACTTGGACTATACATTCTTGATGCATATAGTTCTACGCAGAGTGACTACTCATCAACCTTAATCGTGGATCCCAGACAGTACACCAAATGCAAAATATATCCTATTAGTTGTTTTAATTCCGCCTTTTGTTAGACAATCAAGAAGGACTAACCCATCAAAGTTTTGCAGTATATACCCAATGTCATTCGTCACATATCCATATTGAGAAGGCTAGTTCATGTGAATTTGTATCTCAGGTTCGGGGTTCAATTCCACTGCTGTGGGAGCAAATTGTTGATTTGAGCTATAAACCACGCCTCAATGTCATTAATCATGAGCAGACAGTATGTACATGCCTTGAGATCTTATTCCTATCTAAATGTTTTAAGTTTGTTTTCTATTTCATTATTTCCTATCTCATTGATTAAAGAACAATAAATGTGATTTCATTCATGGAGCTCAGAATTTGAATGTTACTACATAGTGTTTTCCTTTGTACATGTATTTTCAGTCAAAAGTTGTGGAGCGCCATTTTAATGATATATTGCAAAGATATGGAGAGTGTGTTGCAGTTGACCTGACAGATAAGGTTAGTTTTTCTTTTTCAATCCTTCCTAAGCATTACTGAGGATCCCACTATGTGGTTGTACTTTATTTCTTTTATTGTTAATTGCTTTCTGTGGAAGATTTTCCAGATACAGATGGAAAAATTTAGGACCAGGATTTCTTCTGTCTTCTTTTAATCAATTCTAAGATAGCTGGAATTAGCATCTACTAGCTGGATATCAACGCAAATGAGTTTCTTAAACATTAATATATGTTGTAAATGAATGCTTCATTCCGGATTAGATACTCTCAGAATGTCATTAAGGTCGTCTAATTTATTTATGTAGTTTTTAAGTATATGGACTACATTATGTTTGGTTTGGAGGCTAGTTTCCTTATTATTGATCTAAAAATCATTTTTAGTATTAACGTTTCTGCTGGGTAGCTAAGCCAGTTCATTATTGATTCAAAATTTTCACTTCTCCATATTTTTCCTTGGTCCTTGTTTTGTTATCTCTTGTAGCACGGTGATGAGGGTTTATTGAGTATGGCTTACGCATCAGAAATGCAAAAGCTGCCAAATGTGAGGTGATTCTCATCTTTGTTTCTACTACTTTTGTACTGCTTATTTTGTTTTCTGTTAGGATCCTAAACTTCTCGATGTTGGGGAGGAAAATTGTGAAATCCACAGAAGATCATTATTTTCGGTTGATTTTGGCAGACGATATTAGGAAGGAAATGCAAGTAATAAATTGCTTGTCATGTCAATTTCTTATGGACCAGCATTATGCAGAAATATAAACTCAATCCAGTGGTTTGTCCGAGCTAGTATGATCAGAATAAGTGCTTGTGTGAGAGTGGTTTTTTGAAAAACGATTTTTTTGGAGAATTTGTGGTTAAAAAGTAGGGAAAAGGTATGGGGAAACGTTAAAAATGATTTTTCTAGAGAATGTTGTAGTTGAAAATGGGTGTAGGGAAAAATTAATCTCAAATAATCACATTTACACAAGCACTAATAGAAAGATTATAAACGAATGTGAATTTCATTGTTTTGTATTGATCATGAGCAAGTATTTGACAATATTGTGATCTTTTTGCCCTTTTTTCCATTTCCAATGTGTTTGAATTGGGGAATTTAAACAATAACTTAATATTTTTTATACTACTGCACCAGATACGTCTCATTTGACTTCCACCATGCTTGCGGCAACACAAACTTTGATAATTTACACCTTCTATATGATCAAATTTCTGAAGACTTTGAGAAACAAGGGTAAGGAACAGATTTTCCGTTCGTTCGTTCGTTCGTCCGTACTTTCTTTTCTGTTTTCCCCCTCTTTTCCTGAAATCGGTGCGAAAATGTAGCTATACAGGATCTTCATAATACAGTTTTAATATTTACTATTCCAGCTGAGCAGATATCTCCTTGTCGATCCTGAAGGGAAGATTGTAGCAGAACAAGGAGGCATAATTAGAAGTAACTGCATTGATTGTCTTGACCGAACAAATGTGACACAGGTTTCAAGCAACATATTCATTACTTCCTGATTGCAACTTGCAAAGAATCCCTGTTTCCTAGGATACTTGATTATCAGAATTCAATAGTTAAATTTATTTAGTCGTCTTTTACTGTGAATTATTCATTGTAAGAAGATGACGTTAATTGTGCAGAGCTACTTGGCAAAGAAGTCTTTAGACATTCAGCTGCAAAGAATTGGTGCTTTTTCTCCAACTGAGAGCATTTCTACTTTTGGTGAAGATTTTGAAATTTTTAAGACTTGTAAGAACTAATGTAAATTATTTCTCTATATTTGATTGCAGAGTTTATGTGAGCGCAGAACATTTTATATTTTGCCTCCACTGAACCTTGTCTTTTTCATGACAGTGTGGGCGGAGCAAGGTGATGAGATAAGCCTTGAGTACTCGGGAACCCCTGCCTTGAAAGGAGACCTTGTGAGGTAAGATTAACAAAAATCCAAATATCACCAGGCCAATGTCATATCTGATTATAATAAAATTTCATAAAAAAAAATCGCACTGTGTATTTGATTTAATACATTGCAGATACGGCAAACAGACAATGGGAGGACTGATTAAAGATGGGATGAGTGCCCTTTCAAGATATTATCTAAATAATTTTCAAGATGGTGTTAGACAGGTAAGCTGTCTAATACTTTATTTGACCACCAAATTCTACTCATGGTAGTTGGAAGGCTAAGGCTTTAAAAACCGTTAATCATTCTCACATTACTTTTTGCTTAATTCCAGGATGCAATTGATCTTATTAGTGGTCACTATACTGTGAACGGAAATGGTCCCTCTCCCTTCCAGCATAATGGATTTGATTCCATCTCCGTAAGCAATGAACAATTTATTACCTTTTGATTTAGGGTTTCATAGAATGGCTTCTCTCCATCTTGCTTTTTGTTAATCACACATATTCTCCCTATGACGTTTTCCATAGGAAACAATATTTATTTGGAACGTCCTGAACACCAACCAGGATGATAAACCTAGCAGATTATACACTTAATTACCTTTTGATTTAGGGTTTGATTATATAATGGGTACTCTCCATATTGCTTTTTGGTTGCCATACATATTTTGCCTATGACGTCTTCTATAGAAAACAATATTTATTTAAGTTCTGAGCACTAACCACTTGCTTGCAAAAGCAACCAGATTAATACCAGTTCCCGGTGTTAAAATTGCTTCTATTAATATTATACTCCATGGCTTCGCATGAAGTTTTAAGTGGCCAACCTTTAGAACTTAGATACATATACATGCAAACATATGTACATACATGTATGCATGGTAGAGAAAATATCGATATCAATCACAGATCTTTTAGAGCATGTTACATAATGTGGATTTGACAGTAGGGAAGAAAAAGAGAAGTTGAAATCTTGATCATTATTCTGTCGAGTTTTGTATTGTACCCTACCAAAGATGTACTTGTGGATCTTACTGCTTTTGTGCATATATGACATTATAAAATGAAGAAGTATGAGCATGATAAGATGAACAGCTTATATGGAGAGTAGCCATTATTCAGGAATAATTCATTCTTCTTTCATTGCCTAGCCTACGTCGTCCTTTCAACCATTTTTCTTCTTTTGTTTTATTTATTTGAGATTTGGATAGTAAAATATAACTTTTCCGAGTCTCAACCGTACAATTGCAGTATCTTCCGGTTGCATCTGCTTTAGTAATTGGAGGATTGACAGTTACATCAATTACATTAAATCAAGGTATGCCTTTTCTGCATTATTTATCTAAGCTGTGAATGAAATTGGCACCATGAAGTTTTTCTTGCCTCTTATTTGTCCCATTTCTTGATATTTTTATAGCGGGACGTAATGCACAAAGTTTTCTGTCGTCTGTGGTCTGTGCTGGTCTAACTGCCGGATTAATGGCTGTAATAAAATCTAATGGAAGGCAGTTCTGTTCGAGGCCTCGCTTGTGTGGTCTTTTCTAGGTATGATGCCTCCTGAACTTTGGGCTCCGAAAAAGGACAAATAGAGACTGCTATTCTATCCATGGCAAGTCGAGTAGTTTTTGATTGTGTAAGTTGTGTTTCGTCGATGGGATTGGATATTACTGTATATTATGGGCAGTTTGTACTTTGTACTGTAATCACTTTTCTATTTTAAGTGGATGATTTTATCTTGTTTACAATTGTGTTACTATATAAAGTCACGAGATAAGTGCATAACTTCATATGCATATACGTAGACCATTCTCTCTTCAAATTTGTGAATCGTAACGTTCTTCCTAGCATAGGAATTGCTTGTGGCAAGACCTCCAACAGCATGTTTGGGATAGCTTTTCTAATTAGACAAAGCACATTAAAATATTATCAAAACATGTTCAAAAGCCTATTAATCTCAAAGTAGCTTTTGACTTTTGAAAGTCATGTCAAATGAGTCTTAAGAATCTGTTTCCCAAAGTTAATAATACATGTGCTAGCACGCCCTTGTTTGTTAGGCCCCTATTAACGATCTCTAGGGGCGTAAGTTGTTTAAAAGTTGAGGTGTAAGTCTGTTTGAAAAACTCGGCTTCTATTTGGCTCAATTTTAGAAAGTGGTCTTAGTGTCTAGGCCCGTGGCTTTGGCAATTCATTTTATACTCCACGTTGAAGCATATCCTTCCATCCCCTATCAAATTTGCATCTTTATGAATAAGCAATGCAATTTACGATGAATCAATGAAAGAACTTCGATTCAAATCCTGGATTTTCAAAAATAAGAGAGATCAAGTGTTCTCACTTGTACAAGCAAGAATTTATCAAATTATGAAATTTGTGATCAATTAATTAAATTGCATAAAAATTTTAAAAAATAATAATAATTAGAACGTTATACTTTTAGTGGAAACTTATAATCCTCTAATTCATGCTCGACTATAGTCCTTTGATTACGTGTCCAAATTAGCGAAACAAAATAAATGTCCTCGAATTTTCTGTACAGAAAATGCAAATTTAATGTCAAATCATGAGGTGGCACATGTCAAAATAACGGAGAAACAAAATTGTTTCGTTAAGATCTCTCAATTAACAAAATCCAAGAAACTTAAAAAAAAAAAAAAAAAAAAAAAAAAAT
>CAIGRB010020546.1:25755-44477 GCA_903798255.1 Fraxinus quadrangulata
ATTAATTAAATATATTAAGATCACAAATTTATACAATTTGGTCACAAATTAACGATTTAATTAGTCACATGTTATTTTTCTGTCACAAATCAAATATTTTATGTCACAAATTATTTTATTTTCATAATTCAAAAATTTTATGTCACAATTTATTTATCGATCACAAATCACAAATATTATAAGTCGCAACATATCAGACAGTCACAAATTTTCAATCAGAAATTTTATGTCACAAATTATCTTAAGGTCACAATTCAAAAATCTTATAGGTCACAATTTGTTCATCAATCACAAATAAAAAATTCATACGTCACAATTTATTTGTCGGTCACAAATCACAAATATTATAAATCACAACTTATCAAACAGTCACAAATTTTTAAATTATCGGTCATAAATTAACAATTTTTTAGGTCACGCTTCATTTCTTGGTCACAATTTATCTTTTTTCATTGTTCATATATTGTTTATTGATCACTAATTAACCAATTTAATGGTCACAACAACCAAATAATTTGTGATCACAACCAACACTCGTGACCACCACCTCACCACTCCCTCAAGCGGCACCACCGTTGCTGTCAGAACCACCACCACCACCACCACTCGACAGCAACATCATCTCAAACAAATTAACACATCGCAGAAAAACACCACCTCACGACAACCGGTCACATCGCCAGAGCCGCCACCACATCGCCACACCACTGCACACAACACACACCACTACACCAACGCACTTAACCACCGCACACAACACTACACCCAACCACAACACTGTACACAGCATTGCACCCACATCACACATCACTATAATCGTACCCACAACACCACAATCGCAGACAAGTGATTCGCAACTCCGGCCACTTGTCTGGCGCCACCAAGAGATCTATAGCTCTGACCACCTGTCCCAATCTATAGCTCTCTGCACCACCGTACCATCGTTGTTGCGCAAAGATCAACACCCCAAATCACCGTAAATAGCATAAAACCCCATTGAAAATCAAACTCGGAGAAAAAAAAGAATGAAAAAGAAGAAGGCGAAAAAGGCCGCTCGCGGGGAAAGGAGATAAGCTCTGCTGATTTAAAGAAAAGGCAATGAGTACGTGGCGCTGTGGGGAGGTGGCTCACACTGAATTGTGATAACCGTGTCTCCGACAGTGACAACGACGAAAGGCGCCTGTGGTTGTTATGGTTGGAGCTCAACTTCAACCAAAACCAACTAAACTTCAATCAAAATTAAAACACAATTGAATATAATCAGTTGGGAATCAATAACGCAAGCTGGAACTTCATTAATTGACTGGAATTACACAGAAACGAAAAAATGCAAATTGCATTTCATTGATTGATAAGTTCTATTACAATGTGAACAAATATAAAACAAAAAGAGAAGGATCAGCAGAGTAAGAAGAGACAGAGAAGATGGAGACAGATTCAAAGAAGTAAGACGAGAGATTCAGATTTAGAAATGAAAGAAATAAAGAAGAGAAGCAGATTTAGAAAAACAAGAGATGAGGGATTACAGTACATCAACCGTTAAGAAGAAGGACATAGAGAGTGGAAAACAGATTCATAGAAGAATAGAAGAAGAAGAACAGAGAAGAAGGAGAAAGCAGGAAAAATCGGGAAGAAGACGAGAGAAGGAGGAGAAAATGGTGAAGAGGAAGAAACCAGAGAGCATGAGGAGAAGAGGAAGAAGATGGCAGAAGACTGGAGAGGAAAGCACAATTCAATTCATCAATTTTACACCCCAATTCATCGTCCAATTTCAACCTATATGGAACAAAACTAGGCTTTGGGCTAGCCACCTAATACAAGCCCACTAGATAATAAATGTCCCGATAACAAGAAGTTAGCCATAACATCCCTCCTCCTTAAATTAACCTTGTCCTCAAGGTTCAAAGTCGGGATGTCTTTTTTATATGTTGTTAGCAGCTGCTTCATTCTTTTCACCATCATTGGATTAAGCCCCTGTTTGGCCCCTATTTTAGGGCGTTGAAAATTTTTGGAATAGTAATTGATGGGAGAATGTGTGGTAGAAAAGTAATGAAAAGTTTTAAATTTGTGTGTAATATTATTTTATTTGAAGAATGTGTGATTGAAATAATGTAATGTAATGAAAAAAAAAATGGGGGCCAAACAGGGGCTAAGTAGGAAGTGCAAGATGGCACATGTCTTATTGTGCTCTTCTTCAAACTCATATGTGGCATCTTCATCAGGAATCATATCCTCTGGCCTCAGTTCTTTCTCAAATTTCTTCTCTTCGTCTATGGGGTGTCTATTTTTATCCTCTTCGATCTGATTCTGAAATGCATATTCATCTGCAGGCATCTTCGAATCAAGAATTACTTTAAATACATCACCAGGTTGAATCAGTATGACATTAATTTCCCTTTCTCCAACAATTTTCCCACCTTTCTGGAATGACAGAATATCATCAGCTTTTACTGTAGGTTTCACTTTTGCCCTAACGTCTGTAATGCCAACCTCCTTAGCAATGGCCTAAGCAGTTCTCCAATTATCATCGGTAACCATAATAAAATTCACACCAATTTTCATAAGACCCTTTACTACAACAGTAACTTCTCCCTTTAATGCATCTGCTACCACAAGAATACCAATTAGATCGTTATCATATGCCACGAGTATTCCTGTCCTAGTACTTTCTTCCAACTCTACCAAAAATTTCTCCACAACGCTTGGTATAGGCACTTGATTTTCAATAAGCAACTTTCGGTTATCAACCAAAATATGTTTCCCATCTATAAAGTCATGACTCTCACTTTGTTGAATATCAACATCTTGTAGTTCACCCAATTTTGGCGTTTTCTTACCTTTTCACCTTCACCTTCACCTTCACCTTCACCTTCACCTTCAGCAAAAGCATCCAATGAATTATGAATTTGTCTAGGCCATAACGGTTGACTCTTAATTTTATCACAAACAATATCTCGTACATGAAATCTGTGATCCTGACCCACTAATTTTTCTTCATTCTCCACTTTTTTCCTTATGAGCAACCAAAATTTCAGTATTCCCCTCAACACACACTTTTTCCCATGTATTCTCAGCAAACCTCTTACACAACTCTTCAGAGAACATTCCTCAATCTGCAATAGGATGGCTTGCAATAAATCCATAAAACCATATATAAGCTTTCCCTTCGAAATGCATCTCTGCAACTCCCAATCTAAGTTCGTCAGGAGTTTGATGAAGTTGGAAATATTTCATGGCTTTCCTTAGCCATTAAGTAGGTTCTTCTCCCTCAAACTGAGGGAAATCAATTTTAGGGAGTATACCATTTCCCTTAAATTCACCTCTAGCATGAGCATCATTCTCATTACTACCATCCCCTGGTGTACAAATCACATTCCCAGACCTCCAATTAACAACTGACCCTTCTATCCCTTTGTTCTTATGTTTTGTTTCATCAATATCAGTAACAGTGCCATTCCATTATTCATAATCACTACCCGGAACTATTACATTCTCTGCACTGAAGTTTTGTTCATCTTTTTCAACACCTAAATTCAATTCCAACTTTTCAAAACTATTTTCCACGATAGTTTTCGTCTCAACAACTCGCATGATAACTACAACAACTAAATCATTGTCTATGTTCAAATCGTAAGAACTAACCTGCTTTACCAGTTTCTCTTCCGGCACAGAATAGGAACCCCTGTTCCCTTCTAGTTTGGAATCTGAATCATCCGTTTGCATTTCAAAAGACTTGGCTATTTCTGGGTAATTGTTGGATTGGTCTTTGGAGGCTGATTTAGCATCGATAATTTCAGTCATAATTGAAATCTGTAGCTCATGCTTTAGATTGATTTCTTCCATTATGCTATCCAATAGAGACATCCAAGGACTGTAGATGCTCTGATACCATTTGTTATGGTTGGAGCTCAACTTCAACCATAACCAACTAAATTTCACTCAAAATTAAAAACAATTGAATATAATCAGCTGGGAATCAACAACCCATGCTAGAACTTCATTAATTAACTGGAATTACACAGAAACGAAATTGCATTTCATTGATTGATAAGTTCTATTACAACGTGAACAAATATAAAACAGAAAGAGAAGGATCAGCAGAGTAAGAAGAGATAAAGAAGATGGAAACATATTCAGAAAAGTAAGACAAGAGATATTCAGATTTAGAAATGAAAGAAATAAAGAAGAGAAGCAGATTTAGAAAAACAAGAGAAGAGGGATTACAGTACCTCAACCGTTAAGAAGAAGGACAGAGAGAGTGGAAGACAGATTCATAGAAGAAGAAGAAGAAGCAGAACAGAGAAGAAGGAGAAAGCAGGAAAAATCGAGAATAAGATCGGAGAAGGAAGAGAAGACGGTGAAGAGGAAGAAACCAGAGAGCAGGAGGAGAAGATGGCAGAAGACTGGAGAGGAAAGCACAATTCAATTCATCAATTTTACACCCCAATTCATCGTCCAATTTCAACCTGTATGGAACAAAACTGGGCTTTGGGCTAGCCCACCTAATATAAGCCCACTAGATAATAAATGTTGCAGTGATAGTGGTGTTATAGACGTAGAGGAGAGTGGGAAATTAGAGAGAGAAAGTGAGAGATCAGAGAAAAAGAAAGTGATAATAATTTATGGTGTTACAATTTTTTTTACTTTCATACGACGGTGTTGCAGTGATGCAGACCAGTTGTCGTGAGGTGGTGGTGCTGATCGGTTGTGCAGTGGTGCTAACTGGTTACGTTCATGGAATAGGTGGAGATAGGAGAGGGGATGTCGGTTGCCGTGTGAGAGATAAAGAGATGGGTACTGAGAGATGTAGAGAGAGAAATGAGAGTAATTAGGGTTTGTGATGAATTTTAGTTGTATTAATAATATTAAATATTTGAATTAAAATCTGATTTTTGTACCAACAAACTTTATAACTGATTTTTGAAATTGGATTTTAAAAATTTTGGTTTGACAGTGGGTTTTAAGTGGCCTTGTACAAGCCCATTGTAGATTCGACCCGGCCCATATGTTTTTGACTGGAAACAATTTGCACTTCCTAATTACTGCTTCTCACAAGAGCTGTAGCTCGTCGTATCCTCTCAGTTATATGCGGTGATTCTCTACAACAGAGTAGACATTTTCTCTGCTATAATCTAATCCTCTGCCTCAGGTTCTACTCTCTCACACATGCGCGCACCATTTTTTTGAACATTGTTTTTCGCGTATATGAATGATTAGGAGGAAATAATATTGAATGCATTTAAGTTCTATATTATTGTTGTTCTTCACTTTTTTTAAAGAAATACTGCTGTAGGTAGAAGCTAGGGTTTAGTCTGTTGCTTTGTAGAGCATAAATTACTGAATTTTTAGTTCATTTTTAAATTTTTTTTACTTAAATCAGAATATAATGTCATTTGACTATGCCACATTAAAATTTTTTTAGAGGCTATGGGATTTTTCGCTATTGGTACAAAATGAGTGAAATTATGTGCCGAAAATTTGTTGTGGCTGTATTGTTATGAATAATATAACAAGGCTATGAATTAGTGTTTTGTTTGTTAGATGTTACTGAAGTTGATTAAGCTATGAGTTATCTGAGCCTGGGTTTGGGTTTTTGGAATTGGAATTGGAGTTAGGGTAATTTCTGTCAAATTCAAAGTATTTTTGAATGTATTCCAATCACCAAAGTCCCAATTCCGGTTCATCTAATGGAATCTCGTGGTATTTTACAAACTATTTATGTGCTGCTAGTAATGATTCGATTGACAACTAAAATGAAAACGAGAAATCGACGAGCCTCTATTGATGTGTGGCTCGTGAATGTAATTTGTTCCCTTCAAGGGATGAAATGGAGATGAATTAGATTAATGTCATCTTTTCGTTGGTAGGATCTCTAATTTTACCTGATAGGCATGAAAGCTTAGTGTTATTAGCAGATAAAACTACATACCATTAAAATTTCAAACCTGAAGGTTTAAATGTTAAATTCAAGGGGAGAATACCACGATAATTTTCGAACCTTCTCCTCCTATTTTTCCAAGATGTTACTTTTTGCTGTTGACTTGTTAATTAAGTAGCCTTATAAGCTTAAGCAAACAATGCTATTAATTGCATGTGATTATTGTCAGTTTCTTGGTTGCATGTGTCTACAAATTTAGATTGTAGGAATCCAAATTAGAAGAGAGCATTTTATGCTGCAAAGTTGGTGCATAAGGTGAACTTTTGTTGAGCACAATGCCAAGTTTTATTATGCTTACTGCAGCAAACGAATTCGTTTATGGAAAATGAAACATTGATTTTTCAGGAAGGCCCTAAAATTGATTAAAAATCTATATCTATCATGCAGTGAATATTTCAAGGAAGTGTCAGAGAGGGTATGGCTAAGCATCATCCTGACTTGATTATGTGTCGGAAACAACCAGGGATTGCCATAGGAAGGCTTTGTGAGAAATGTGATGGCAAGTGCGTGATATGTGATTCCTACGTGCGTCCTTGCACGCTTGTTCGGGTATGCGATGAGTGCAATTATGGATCTTTCCAAGGCCGTTGTGTTATCTGTGGCGGGGTGGGAATTTCTGATGCCTACTACTGCAAAGAATGTACTCAGCAGGAAAAAGACAGGGACGGATGCCCAAAAATTGTCAATTTGGGTAGTGCCAAAACCGATCTGTTTTATGAAAGGAAGAAATACGGCTTCAAGAAAAGATGATGCTCTTCTATATGGTTTGTGATGGTCGGGGTAGGAGTTGTAGGTAGTCACGGGAAACAACCATTTCGAAAATTAATGCGTGTTTCTTGTGCTATTCTGCAGTTTAGATCACATTTTACGCTGAATTTTTCTGATTCACGTGATTGAAGTTAGCTTCTGCTTGTTGAATTTTAATTGTGTATCTTTCTTTTATGCTTATTCGACTAGAAGTCTACCCTGTCTCTGTGATGTAGTACATATTAACATCTACTTATTTTAAAGGATCCAGACAGGCTGAAAATCTGATTTTTAGTATCAAAATCACTTGACTTTCAAAAGCCATGCCATACAAGTGAGTCGAGTTGCTTTTCAGTATCAAAAGCTTGGACTTTTCAAAAGTGCCAGATGAACCTGAAGTCTCACTGATGAGATAGGACATTGTGGTTTGAAGTGAAATATTCATTTGGACCTTCTGGCTGTGATGATGCTTGCCACTTGTCACATTCATTTAGAGTAGACTAATGCCAAATACGAGTATACATGACACTAACGTGACATTAAATATGAAGTACAATTAAATGAGTTACTTAGTTCTTCTTTCGTTCAGCTTATCATATAGCATAATCTAGACTAGTATTATGACACCAGTAATGCTAGATAACACTAGTACAATTAAAATAAGTGCGTGTTTGATTTTGATATATTGGACATTTTAATTATTTGAAAAGAGAAATTTCGCTAACAAAATCACGAGTCGTGATTAGCAAATAAATATTGATTTTACTTGAGCACAATAGGAGTTTATATTGACCTTTAACACAAAAGGAGAAACTGGGAGCACATAAGGAGAAACTGGGAGCACATAACTGTAATTTCTCGTCAAAGACAAATCAAAGTAATCCTTGAAATAGAGCGGAGATGGCAACGGGACAGTATGGGGGAGCCTCCCTGCCCCGTTACCCGTTTAAGGTGGGGCGGGACCTTTGTCCTGTCTACTACCAAGTTTAATTTCATTTTTATTTTTAAGTTTTTGATAATTTATTTTTATTACCCCCCATTCATTAGACTTAAATAAATAATTTTAGTTGTCATTTTACCCGCCCCCGCCTAGAACCCGCCTGGGGCAAAATTTCCCACCACATCCTCGCCCCGATACCCAATTAAGCGAGTTATCCTCGCCCCACGAGTATCGGGTTTGTCGAATTTTTTTGCCATCCCTAAAATAAAGTTTATTTCAATTTGTTTCGAACTATACAACCCCAAGTATCCACTCATGTTTCTTCACCAAATATTTATGAGAATGCCATTTCTTTTTATTACAAAATGTCGGGATAACTTTAACATGCTACTCGACCAGCCAAACATACACATAATTCTGAAAATTATTTTTCTAGTAAAGGATTGTGCACTTTTACAGGCGGCTCCTATTGCTTGAAGCAGCAGGCTTAAAACTGGCAATTCCAGTAACTTCCCTACCAGTTATCAAGGTGTTGATGTCGTATGTACCTTCATATGTGTAAATGGGTTCCAAATCACAAAATGCCTAAAACCAAAAAGAGAAAATTCAAAGAGATTGGGTTATGAGTACAAAGTTAATAACAACATCGTACCTCAATCTGTAAGTCCTAGGATAAGGAGCATGTTTGGCTAAGTTTAAAAGATTTCCTGATAAGTAAATAAGCAAGTTGAAAAAACTTACTTATTTTGACAAGGAAGCAAGAATTAGTTTCAAAATAAACAACTGTTTTTGCTCAAGAAAAAATAACTTATCTAAATATTCTTGGAAAAAAAAAAAAAAGTTACTAAAAAGCAACTTCTCCTCATTTTAAGCTTAGCCAAAGATGCTCAAGGTCCGGTTACTCCGGGAATATGCTCCCAGGTAGGAAAATTTTGAAATAAATGCTTACTAACCTTTGCCACCAGAAAGTCAGCTAAGATACCATTGCCACCAAGTAATTCCCTTCCCAGAGAGACAGTCTCCCTTGCCTTCAAGGTAATCCATGACTGTATTTAACAGAGATTTAATTCAGCCCAACAAAAGAAGAAAAAACGCTATTAACCCTCAGTTTCTGACTTAAAATTAAATAAACAACCTTTTTCTTACCTTGGCCATGCTGGCATGACCAGGAGTCATTTTACCACTCTCATACAGCTTGCACAGGCGCCAACCGATGAGAAACATTGCTTGAACATTACCCAGCATTTGAACTAGTTTCTGTTGGTTGATCTGGAATGCTGCCAATGGAGCGCCAAATTGCTTCCTCTCCTTCAAGTACCTTACAGTTTCACAAGATGTCATTTTAAGCCACGAGAGGGGAGAATAAATCACATTGAATAAAAAGATCTAAAGAGAACCTTAAGTCACACTTCTCTCAAGGTAACTGCCCCCTCTATTTGCAAATTCGCAACGTGAGCAAGGAAGCTCTATGCTAAAGCATTCTTATAGTTACTAAATCATGCCTTGATTTTAAAGCTAGTTACATTATCAATAGAACTCCTTTTATTTTCATTATTTCTTGTAAATCAGTTATACAAACCACAATTAACTCAATCTAATAGGCAAGAAGTCAACAGCCTTCAAAATCTAAAATCCCAATGCACTGGGTCCTAGGCTTTCTAAAAATGAAATCCAATTTGAAGGCACAATGAGGCTTCCATGTCTTCCTGCGCTAGTTTCTAAGGAGAGAAAAATTCCAATAAATCTTCCAAAGGTTTATACCCTCATTTTAACAGCAAAGATGAATTCTTTGCATGAAGATTTACAAGTCATCCTTAATGAAAAGGTGCCCAAAAAGTTAAAAAACTTTTATGTCTATAAACTTGTCAAAGAAACAAAACTTTGAATTGTGGCTTTACGATGTTTCAAATAATGTCATTCTACAACTACAAACTAAGCCTTATTCTTTATAAATTTGGGATCAACTACATAAATCATTTTTGTAACTCCATTTGGTTCGTTGCTACATCTACTGCAAGATCAAGTGCAACTAAGTCCCCAAATAATGTTGTTATACAACAACAAACTAAGCGTTATTCTTAATAAATTTGGGATTACATAAATCATTTTTTGCAAATCCATTTGGTTCATTGCTACATCTACTGCAAGATCAAGTGCAACTAAGTCCCCAGCATCCATAACAGGCCATGTTGATTTTGTCTACCCCTTGCTCTCCTAACATTTTCTAATGATATCGCATCACTCTTATGAACATGAGCCTCTTTAAGTCTACAAAAGACATGTCCCAACAACCCAAGTCATTTTTCACTTAATTTATCTTCAATTAGTGTCACCTGTAGTTGTTTAGTTATCATGTTTCAAGATTGTAATTTGTGAATTACTCAAATCATTTTATCTTCATAAGTTATACTTTAACTCTAGATTTTTTTCTGAAATTACCTTAATCTAATTTACTGCTAGATCGATGACTTGTTCCTTTTTGAGGAAAAGCTTATTGCTTGAGTTCCATAAGGGGGCTTTTTATTTGAATAGATCATAACCTTGATAAGAAAAGAAACGGGGACAAAATATATAGACTATTAAGGATTATTCAATTAATGGGAGCACTACGGGCCTAAATGGATGAATGAAGAAGCGCGCCCGGGTAGACTTCAAGAGCTCTTGCTCTGCNCCATCTTCCCCTTCTGTTTCCTACTTTTACTGATTTCTTCGGTATACCTCAATACAAGACAATCAGAGGAAAGGATATTCTATCCACTAGTGCAAGTGGAGGAATTACCTCTTCCGAACCTGAGCAGTCTAGAATGGAGTTGACAGGACAAATATAACCACAGCAATTGTTGTTATTACATACATAATCACATCTCTAATCTCTTCATAATCAGCAACGAATGCATAACCTATAGCTAGATTAATGCAGAAAAGGGCATGAGGAACAAACATCGTTTTGATGATTATATAAAAATAGAAGAGATTTGTACCTGTGACACATATCATAAACACCCATTGAAATGCCAATAGGCTGCCAGGCAACCATGACGCGTGAAACGGCAAGTACCTATCTCCAAGTAAAGGTAAATGTTTGTCAAATTCAATCATGGAGTAAAGTGGTGATATCAAATGTGAAGACCCAGTAAATAAAATTGAGGAAAGTGCAGGGAGCAGCCCAGAGAGGAGATGCCAATTTGCTTATGGGTGAAACTCCTAATGAAATATACCAAATCTCATCTATCTGGCACACACAACCAAACAATTGACAGAAAGAAGCACCCTGATTCTGTACCTTGTTAGTGTCCTGAAAAGAATTGACACCGGGCAGCCTGTCATCATCATGGACAAAAACTCTCTTTAAGAGAATATCCCCATTTTGAACAATTCTTAGGCCAATCTTGTTAGCTATTTTTGTAGCTTGTAAACCAGGAGCATCCTTCTTTACTATGAATCTGTAGTAGAGGCACATCAGTTATTAGAGATGCTGGATATGATAGAAAGCATATTAAAAAGCACACTACATTCAATGTTTAATGATAAATAAAACATGGAAAGGCGAAAAGATATCAATTGAACACGTAAAATGTTTGAAACAACCTTTCAGCACAAAACTAATAATCACTTATATGAGTATGAAGATGCTCACAAAATGGGCACACACACAATATAGTTCAAAAGAAAACCCAACCATTAGAAAATTTAAGATAGTGGAACACCCCAAATGGGGGTAATTGTCAGAAAGGAAACTTTCGTGACATTGTGTGTCTACTGTGCTTAGAGTGATACTGGCACTCAAATGATATGTTCTTGACTTACCCATTTATCTGATTTGAGGAGGTATTTCTAGCAAAAATAACCAATACATCTGCAAAAGTGCTGTTTCCTATCCAGCGCTTTTGGCCTTCAAGTATCCAACCTCCTTCAACCTGATGGTCAATGTAAAGAAGAAGAATTGATTGAAAAAGAAGAGAGAGAAATTACAGGCACACATACACGTTAACAGATAAAAAGGTTGAATAGTAAAATTTATAATCTGGACCTTCCTTGCAGTTGTTCTCAAAGCACTTGCATCACTTCCATAATCAGGTTCTGTCAGAGCCTACAGTATATATACACTTGAGTAAAACATGGCAAATATATGTAGATATTATTCAAGATTGTGGTGTCATACATCAAATCAATGTACTTACCCAACAAGCTATGGTTTTGAGTTCTGCAAGAGACGGTAAATATTTCTGCTTTTGTGCTTCTGATCCACACAGTGCTGTCCATGACAAACCAACAGATCAAAATAAGATAATCATGACCTATTAATGTTCAGTTATGAAAAAGGGTAACCAACTAGCTTGAAGTGGAAAAAAAAAGGCGGCAAGTGATACAACAAGATCAACACGTACCAATTGTGAGCATTGCTAAAGAAGAGTGCACCAAAATGAACGTAGAACAGCTGGCATCAACTCTTGCAACTTCTGCAGTAGCAATGGCATTGGCAGTAATGGAGAGGTTGGGACACCCATAGCCCTGAAATGTACGAATAGTTAGATGTCACATATTCATGTGCAGAATGCCAGGAAACGGAAACAGGTTAACTTTATTGTAAGTACCTTGATGCTGCCACCAGCAACACGCAATGCACCAAGCTTCGGAATGATTTCAAATGGAAATTCTGCTTTCTCCCAATACTGAAAAGATTAATTTGCAATCACATCCTCTTCAAATAGCCAAACGTGAGGCAATGAACATTTAATTATAGAAAATAATCTCTAGATTTTTAATTGGCTTGTCTTACCTCATAGGAAATGTAGATAATGAAGAACTCTTTAACAAAATATTCATATAATGTATATGAATAAAACAAAAATGATCACAACCATACTATGATATTTAGTTGAAGATTTGAAAAATACAAATGTAAAACAAGAAAGTACCTTTGCCATTATTGGAGCTACTTCTTTTTCCATGCACTCTCTTACTTTCTTTCTGATAGCTTGCTCTTCAGGAGTCAATAGATCATTAAACTGATAATAGTCTGACTCTGTAAGTTTAGAAGTGCAATAACAAAGTGTCAAAACTCACTCGTTAAGAAACATCTATCAGATTCTAGCATCTTACAAGTTAAAATTCTAAATGTGGCGACTCACTAGCAAGGATATATGTCTCCACAAGTACGCACATACAGACACATGTATGTGAGCAAACCTACATGTATGTGAGCAAACATACCCATACGTTGGTACACATAATACGTGTATGTCGGGTGCTTTTATGAATTTCATGCAGATGTACGTTGTTATCAAGTGAGGAAATATTAATCTTACTGCAAGGAGGTCGGGTACTTTTATGAATTTCATGCAGATATACGTTGTTATCAAGTGAGGAAATATTAATCTTACTGCAAGGAGGAAAGACTGAAGCTGGAGTTGCTTGGGGAAATGCAACTGAAACGTCTAATGCTGGCAGATCAAAATAGGAGCTTTTTGCCTCTTTAAGCATATCCTCTGTATCACATTCAAAACAATTTCTCAAACTACTAATTGGCAAAATAAAGCTTAAATTTCCTTCAAATTGAATAAATAACCATAGTAAAACTTCAATCAATCAGTAATAAAGTAACTTAATAAAAACCAACAACGTCAAAATCACCAGAATAATGATCACTTGCTCTAATCAACATTATATCACCTCTCCTAAATTTCACGGTTTACCACAGAGCTTCAACCTTTTGCGACTTGCTTAAGAAAGAGAAATTTAATGATAAAGGAAAAAGGGGCTTTATATCGATGTTTAAGCGATCATTTTTTCACGAATTTTCCTTTATGATACACTTATATAACTAACTATACATGTAATATTTCCATGATGCTCATTAATTCTACCTGACTCTGAAATTCGATTTCAGGAGAATTTTGAAGAGCAATATAGTCACAAATAGAATAAACCTCATTTCTTTCCCCTTTCAAAATTAAGCGCATTCATCTAATATTTAAATGATACTTTGAAACTGCGAAATTAACTAAACGATCTCAAAAAGTCAAAAGTTTACCGATCCTTAATCTGGCAATCATTGTTAGTAACAAAACACACTACACGCAAAACATTAACATAAACCAAATTGAAGAAAATAAAAGCAAAACACCATATAGTCAAAATTAGGAAATAGACAAAAAAAACCTTGAGCTTCTGATGCTGGAACTTTCATGTTGATGAGTTGCCTAACCGTGGATGAAGCTAGGATTTTGGTGACTACAGAGAGATCTTGAATTGAGGAGGTAGAAGGTGGAATCGAGCGAGATTTGTGAATGATGATAGGCACACAATTCTAGGTTTTTTTTTTTTTAAATATAATATACATATAAATGGAGAAATTTGACTGCCTCCACCAAACAAGGGAAATACTACTTTGTTGGTTTACACTATTTTGTCTTTTTGTGTGTGTATTATCTATTATATCATTAGTTTTATAATTTAGTTATTTTTCGCATTTTACCCTTCAAAATTAATGTCAGAGTCTAGTAACAAAATTGAAAAAAAATTTAAAAATGAATGGAGAAATTAAAATGAATTTAGAAGAATTACAAAATATTAATATTTTGATTAATACTAATAGTATATGGTTACAAGAATTAGCAACAAATCTAAATATTAAATCTCTAAGTAAAGAGATAAAACAAATAAATAATTCTCAACAATTAGTTGAAATTAAAAATAAAGGATTACAAATTTTGGTAGATGAATCCCCTGTATATGAAGAAGAAGATATTATAATATGTCAATTTTTAAAATAATATGATAATTATGCTCAGTCTCTAGAGAAAACAGATATTCTAAATCAAGATATTATAACTCATATAAAAAATATAGAATCAAATTTAGAAATTGTTAATGATAATATTAAAATAGGACCAAAAATCATATATAAACAAATTAAATCAAAATTTAAAAAATCAAAACATAAAAAGGAATCTTATGTTTCAATTGAACCACCCTTACCAGCTTATATTATAGAAGAATTACAAACAAAATTCTTTGAAACTAGTGGAGAAGAATTAAAAGCTTATAAACAAAATTTAGAACAATTAGCTATCCAAACTGAGAATATATATATATCTAAAGAAGAAACTACTGAAATTAATACTTTTCCTTTAAATCAACAAGTTGAAAATCAGCCATTAGATGGAGAAACAAGTAGAAATAATATAACTACGATTGGACTCAAGTCGAATCTGATGACTGAAATTTGGAATGGATAAAAGAACATGGAGAGGAACGAGAAGGTTATAATTTTAGAAAAGAACATAAAATTAATTCGACTAAGCATATACATTTTAGGGATAATAATCCAGTTAAATTATTTACTGAACAAATTCCTACAACATGAATATGGCTAGATGTTGATGATAACAATAATAAAAGTGAAATTATTGACTAATGGGCAAAAGCTACTGATTTAGCTGTTGCTTTTCACAAGTAGAATACCACTCAAACCTATAACTTTATTATCCACACTTTCAGATGAATTACTTCAGATATTTGGAGAAGAACTTCTGAAAAAACTAAAAATAAAATTAAGTATGAAGAAAAATCCACAACTACGATAGATAACAATGAAAGTTTAGATGCTGAAAATTTTAAGAAAATTTTAAAAGGAATAGAAAATTTTTTTAGACACTTACTCTTAGGAGAAGTTATACTAGAAATTAGAATAGATATGATTATTCAATAAACTTTACAAACAGAAAGAGAAATTGAATTATTAAAAATCTGTTATATGTGTGAATTAAATGAATATACTAAGAAATTCGAAAAGATGTATATTAAAGCATCCAAATCGATAAAAGAATGGAATCTATCAGAAGAAAATAAAAAATTATTAAATAGATATTTTCTTAAACTACCTTGACCATGGGGTCAGAAATTATTTGAAAACTATCAAATTGATTTGAACAAAATAGAATGGAAAAATCTTAATCATAAAGCAGATACTTTAAGATTGAGAACTTCATTTGCTAAAAGAAAAATATGTGAATGGTGTAGAAAGTCTATGTATCAATACATATTTAGAAAATATGGTAAGAAAGCTAGTTTATGTTGCTATGGAGAAATAGCAGCAGTACCATAGTTTGGTTGTCACCAACCGTCTAAGAAACTATATTATAAAAATAAATTTAAGAAATATTTTAAATTTTGGAAGAAAAATAAAGGATTTAAGAGCCATAAGAAATACTTTAAGAAGAAAAAATCATGGAAAAAGGAATATAACCAATATAGAAAATCTCAGAAGAAATCTAATGAAGAATTCTATAAAAAAATATAAATATTTTACATGTAATGAAATATGATATATATCTCCAAATTGTCCTAATAAAAATAAAATAAAAAATGTTAAATCTATTAGATTAATGGAAGAAGTAGAATCCGACTCAGAGTATGAGATAATTGAAGATTTAGATAAATTATCTGAAACATGTTCAATCTATGAGCTAGATATAGAAAAAATTGAAGAACCAGAATATGAATAAATTTACATGAATCAAGAGATTATAGATACTACTGAAACTATCTTAGATAATGAAGAAGGAACTTCACAAACTATTGTGTTTGATGAAAAAATATATGGAGTAATAAAATATAAACAAATATCTTTATGAGATAAAGATGTTTTTATAAGATCAATACTACCTTGATTCAACAAAAATATATACATTGCTAAATATAATGAAGTACCTATTAACATCGAAAATGTTAAAACAATACTACTATAGCTCTAATAATCAGAGAATTGGTTAATAGAGAATTAGTAAATATAAAAAGAACAACTAGAGAAAGATTAAAGAATATAGTAATTGGAGGAATTCAAATAATGATTAAATGATATTTAAGAAAAGGAATTGATATTCCTATACAAATATATCTAATGGATAATAGAATACTTCATGATCCTATGGACACTCTATTAGGAGTCATCTCTGAAAATCTTGTATATAAGAAGATTATATTTACTATAAGACCTGGATTTTTCATGTCCTTATTAGATGAAAATTTAAGTTTAGGATTAAATCTATATCACAAAATTGATAGATTAAATATGACACCAAGAAGTAAACCAGTAACTTTACATTGTAAAGCTTTTACTACTACGCACAAAAAAGAAATCAATAAGATCTCGGGAGACTTCATACAAATTCATAAATACTTTAGAGATTTATCACAATTTACACCACCAAGAATGTTAAGTAATAATAACATTTCTTTACCACAAGATATATTACTTGATTTTCATCAGCAATCTAGATGAATTGATAATAATGTCAGTAATCAAGGATTAGCCACCTTGAATAGTGTTGGACAACTTGTAGTTAGAATGTTTAGTAAAAGAATAGAAAGAAGTATCAGTACTAGGGAACTTTCAAGCTCTAGTAGACTACCTACAAGTAGAAATTATCTAACTATACCTAGAAATAGTATTGATATTGATCTAAAAAAATGTGATGAAAATAATTTTCTTATCTTAACAGAATATATCAATAATCAAAATAACTATGAAGAGATTATAGCCCTTGTTAACACAGGAGCTAGTACCAGTCATATAAGAGCAGACTTAGTTGAACACTTATCAGAAGAAAATCTACCACAAAGAATAACTCTTACAGATTATCACGAAATTAAATATGAAATTAAAACATTTGTGAATCTTAAATTAAGTTTCACAGATATAGAAGGAGAGCAATTTAAACTAAATCTTAAAATCTATAAAGATTATAGAAAAGGAAAAGATAGTCCAATATTACTTGGAATGAACTTTCTTGAAAAAATATCACAATTTGTTATCCAGAAAAACACCATACAAATAACTATAGAAGACAAACAAAAAATACTTCATAGAGTTAAAAACTAGTATACTTAGTCCATATATTGAGATAACTCTCAATTTACCAGACTATTGTATGATAAAATTTCATGCAATACTTGATACTGGATCATGTATTTGCCTATATAAAAGAAATGTGTTCACAAAATACTATTACAAAAAAGATTATAAGAAAACAACTTATGGTCAAATATCTAGTGATATTGTTGAAATTTATAGAGATTTTGTAGAAAATATCCCTATCATTATAGGAAATAGAGAATGTTTTATTCCTAAAATATACACAACAGATAAAATTGGATGCGGTGTCTTTTTAGGAGAAAATTTTATATATACATATAGTCATTTTACACAATATAAAGATAGTTTTGAATTTACCACACCTTGTAATCACAAAATAAAAACACCGAAAATTTATATAGTAATTGGTATTGCACATCAACCAATTCACCATAAACTTAGATATCAGAGTTCTGCAGGTAATCGTGGTAGATGTTATACAGAAATTAACCAAAAACGATGTTATACAGAAATTAACCAAAAACATAAAATTTCAGTATTAAGAATTGACAATTTAGAAAAAGAATTAGAAAGTATTAAATTGGAATTAAAAGAATGTTATCATGAATATCCTTTAACTAAATGTGATAAAGATAAACATATGACAACTATTGAACTAAAGAATCCAGATGCTAAGATATCAGGAAAATAATTTTCGTACAGCGAAGAAGCAAAAAAGGAATTTGAAATACAAATTAAAGAACTCTTAGAATTATGAGTAATAAAAGAATCAACTAGTCCATACAATAGTCCAGTATTTATGGTCAGGAACCATAGTGAAATTAAAAGAGGAAAAGCTAGAATGATAATTAATTATAGAGACCTAAATTTTAAAACTATACCAAATAGCTATAAATTATCAATAAAAGATTTGTTAATAAAACAAATACAAGGAAGTAAAATATATTCTAAATTTGATTGTAAATCAAGATATTGACAAATTAAATTAGACAAAAAATCCAAACCTTTAACAGTTTTACTACCCATAATCCATTAGGACAATTCGAGTGGAATGTTATGCCATTTGGATTAATGAATGCACCAGCCATATTTCAACAAAGAATGGATAAGATTATCAGACCAATAAAAGATTTTTGCATTGTTTATGTAGATGATATCCTTATTCATAGTAAAAATTTAAAAGAACATATAGAACATCTTAAAATATTTAATTATGT
>CAIGRB010020546.1:46363-70712 GCA_903798255.1 Fraxinus quadrangulata
TACCGTTGTTTTCGGGGAAATGGGTGGACGTGGTGGCCGAATTCCATATCAGCTGTGGTGGTTTCAATAAGTTCGCTAACGCGCCCTAAAAATTAGAACATTAAATAATTTTTTGATAAAAGATATATTGATAAAAACGAGTATAATTGACTTTTTCATTTATTAGGAGAAATAAACCAAAATTATCCTATATTAGAAATAGAGAACATTAAGTAAGTAAAAGAATAGAGGAATGATATTTAAGCCTTTTTATCAATAAGTGTCATCCAACATGTTAACTAACATTGTAGTGTAGCATGGTCCACCAAACAATGTCAAGATTGATTTGGATGAACATGAATTTCACTATTTAATCACGAGTCTCGACTTCTTGAATCATCACTTAAAAAAGGTTGAAAAGCATGTTTAGGAAAGAATTTATAATTAATTTAAATTATAAATACATAAAAATGATTACTATATAAACGGATAACTCTACTAGTACTCGACCTGAGTATCGATCAGCCTATATACTAGGGTTATTGATTGAACTGATGGATTGTGCTACTAGTTGAATCATTTGTCATCGATCGAACTGACGGATCATTGTTTATTTTTTTAAGTATAAAATTTTCTCTTTGAGACAAATTTATGTTTTTAAGTTATTCCTCATAATTATTTTTTATCTTTAAATTATTAATTTTGTAAATCTTACGTATTTTCTATAATGTAAATATACCGTAAGTGTCCGGTGTTAAGTTTTGTAATATAACAGTGAATTTAGAATGTCGAACTCACATGGATTGATATTTAATTTCTACCAAGTAATATAATTATGTAATTCTTATTTTATCTAGATTGGTGAAATTTGGAATCAATTATTTTAACTAATTTAACGTGATGAATGTGGTGACGAATTCAACAAATAAATGCAACTTAGAAGAATAATCGAGATGAGAAAGCCTATAGTCATGATTTCACCTAACTATCAACTATAATTCTTAATTATATAAATATTTCTAATCAATATTCAAATTTATAAGAACCCTAATTTAATTATACCACATCTCTCGAGTGCCGAGTAAAAACTATTCATAGAATTCAATTTTAGTATCCCTACTTCGAATTAAAATCAAAGAATTATCAAGTTCATGATTTTTATGTGAACATACTTCAAAAATTCTATACTTTCTCTTGAAACATATAAAATTTAAGTTGAGTTATTCTAAGATCGCGACTAAATTTGCCTCTCTCGAGTGTCGAAATTGACTAGTATCAAATCAATCAATTAGTTGTCAATTAATTGAAAGTATTAAGAATAAATAATACAAATAAACATAATTGGAAAATCGCATAAAAATAACTAAAATAAATCAAACTATATTATTAAGTTTTGGTTATATCAAACCCTAGATTATAAATTTAGTTCATGACGAATGAGAGAGAAACTATCAAATTCATAATAAAAAATATATAGAGAATAAAAGAAAGAAGAATTGATTTTAGAGTTGATTTGGTCTTCTTCTTGATCTCTTGATTGATTTTTTGCTATTGTCTCAATGAATTGTGTTTGAAAAGTGAGATTTAGATTAGTATTTTTGCCTTCTTGAAGTCCTTGGATGAGCTCGAATGAAATTGTGCTTTTAAAATATGAATTAAACTTGAAAAATCTCAATTGTACACGATGCGATGCCCACGAGTTTGGGCACCACAAATCTATCATTTCGGCGCCCACTTGGTCGCATCCACTGCTCTAACTCTGCATATTTTTTGTATTTTTATCATAACTTTCTTTCTATATATCCAACTAAGGTGATTCAAAACGTATTAGAAAAATAACTCAAAGTGCTACAATTTTACTAGATGTAGCTTTTTTCCAATTTGAACATTTATTACGTAGAAAATGGGTCTCAATCTCCCACAAAAAATCTAGTTCAAAGTTTTGTAGTTGAAAATTAATTTGTGAAAATATTTAATCATATTTCATTCATTTTTGACTTGTAATTACGTCCGATTGACTCTTAGCAATCTTGAATTATCATTTTGTGGTTCGAATCAACTATTAAAAAGTTACAATTAAGTATTCAACGTTTAGATTTCATCATTTTTTTTGTCATTATTCACCTCTTTAATTCAATTTGGCATCCAATCATCAAGTTTCACCAAATCAGCATCAACTTCTCATTGAGTCATGCTTACATCGCTCTTTTCTCTAAGTTTTGTATCATTCACAGCAATTCACTCAACCCATAAAACAACATTAAGATACACATTGAAACGTTCTGAAAATTCTCAAGATCTAACAAACTTGCAAGTAAATAAGCATATATATAATGAGTTAAACACACTCATCAAATACCCTCAAACTTAATATTTTGTTAGTCCTTGAGCAAACATAAAACACAAGAAAATGACTAATAAAACAAAAACACAAAGCTAAAAAATGAATTTACATAGAACGAGTTTAATTAAGGCTCCGTTTGGTGCACATTATTATAGAACGAGAATAAAAAATATAGTCGTTATTCGGCCACAAGAGATATAAATTCAAAATTGATGGCTTGATATGATGAATAACAGTCATATTTTTCATTTTTATGGATAAAAAATAAGAAACAAATAGGGACTAAATAGCTTGTCTTGTTGTGGTTCAGAATTGAAAATATTATATCAAATTCATGAACAACTTGAAAGTTATAATGAAAAAGTTAAATTCTCACATATTCAATGCGAAACGCGTGTGTGAAGAATTAGGTAGAACATTATACATTAACAAATTTATTCAATTCCCGATTTTAAAAGTCAAGTATTTTCTTTATTTGCTAGTGGGATTCACACACTCCAACTTCTTTTCTTTTATTCTCTTCCCAATGGTGTAATCTAAGGTTGATTTTCAAATCATTACTCCTTACACCTCTCAAATTTGGTTTAGTTTAACCGGTAAAATCAACAATTTATGCGTGTGATGATTCTCTCAATTTATGAGTGCTTCGACAATCAAACTTATACCATGTGATTCAAACTCACTAGTTACTAAGCCCCCATAATTATTTCACAATTGCAAAATTGCCTGCTTATTTTTATTTTTTTTTTTAGCTCATGATTAACATCACCTTTTTTTTTCACTCAGGTAACAAGCTTTTATTCGATAACTCCTCAACTTTTAAGGCCAAAGGGTACCGAGTTTCGAGATACCTCAACAGATTTACTAACTCGAGTAAAAAAGGGCGTCGGCGTGAGGCATAAAATCAACAAGTGCAATGCTCGTTTTCTTTACAAGAAAAGCAAGAATTAAAAGGGGTAGATCCTTAGCATACGATCATCACCTAGTTCATACTTGAAAGTTGAAGACACTCGACACCAAATTTTTTTTTTTTCAACATACAAGGAATCACGGCAAGTCTAAATCATATCTTGCATTGGCTCGAACACCCCAAATTATGCTATATAAGGTTAAAGATGTAGTGAACAATAGGTTTTGGGATTGAACATCAAGTTCTTTATTTCAACTTGAATCATGTGAATCAATCTATTCCTGTACAACCCTACAATCAACTCACGTGCATATATAATTTCACATTTCACATGAATAAGCAGAAATTTAAAGACAACAAATGACTCCATTATAATTCATAAACCAACACAAGTTCTCGAGTATATATATCAAAGTCGGCAAGGCTATCTAACTAACATGAGTATGCAATTTTTTTTAACACACACACAAATCACGCAACATAAAAAATTTAACACAAAACAACTAAATAATTAGACAATTAATATTTCACCAAACTTAAACTAAATATTGTCCTCAATGTGAAATTTTAAAAAATAATGAAGGAGAACTTCCTGAGTGAAAATATTGGTGGTCTTCATTGTTATCGGCGTCATGGTGATGCGATGATGGATTTGATGGATGTTGATTCTAGCTTCTCTTCCAAACTTGATATTTCCTATAAACAAACAAACTTGTTAATAAACTACTAATAAAAATATAAACTAATATCTAAAAATAAAAGATAGAGATATAGAAAGCTAGAGTTGCCTCCCAATAAGTGTATTTTTATAGTTATTAACTTGACTTTGACAATCTA
Organism: Fraxinus quadrangulata; assembly: GCA_903798255.1. NCBI lineage: Eukaryota > Viridiplantae > Streptophyta > Magnoliopsida > Lamiales > Oleaceae > Fraxinus > Fraxinus quadrangulata. The sequence continues at coordinate 50,434 of CAIGRB010020546.1, forward strand.
CATCGTGGAACTTTGAAGAAAGCTTTTGATACTTATTCATTTTGTTTCTTTTGACTTTACTCCACTCTTCATTGATTCTTCAAATTTTAACATTGCCTCCTCCTAGCTAAAAGACTTGCATATTCCATACAAAATCAACTATGTAGACTTCTTCCCTCTCACCGGGCTTAATCATAAATTCAAATATTGGGCAATCGATGAAGTTGAAAGAATGTGTGTTAATTTCATCTTCATTAATTACTACTTTATTTGGTTCCGTAGTGATTAATTTGTCATCATCTTTATGCTCTTCTTCAATAGTTGATATTTAAGTAGTGAGATACGTGATCACCACTTTAACATTGACTACATACGAGAAAATATATATATATTTTAATATCGTTGGGACTTCAGATAATAGTAAAAATGGGTGATTACAATATCCCAAATCCACAGACCCTTTCAAAAGAAAAATTAAATAGTTAAAAGTTCATATTTGTGAGACAAGGTGTGCCTTTCTCATTAGATTTTACATATTGTCATAAGCAAAGGGAATTGGAAGGTAACATGTTAATTTTGTTTGTTTATTTTGGTCACTGAATCTTTTGTAAAATTTCAAGTGGATCATCCAACTTTATTTTATTCCAATCAGATCACTTAGTTTCAATTTAATTTTTAATATCTAATCTCAATATCTAGTCTCAATCCTATGTTAACCCTCACTTCTAAGTAAATAAGTCATATAATCATATCGTGACTGACTGTGAAATTTTGAAATAAAGCATTACTTGGTGTAACTTATAAAGTTGATAAAAAATTGAAGTTGAAGTCCACAACTTTTATCTTTTTTGTTTTTTCAAATAACATATTTCATTAACTATTATTAAAATTTACAAAAAATATGATTTTAAATTTCAATAAATCGTTGCTAAATATATTACCCATGTTTGATGGGGATTAAAATCATTTTTTAACCAGATAAAAGTTAATGAAATGCGTGGTTAAAAAATTGTGGATCATGTAAAATATATAAGTAAAATTAATTATTGATTTTAATTTAAACTAAAATCTAGATTTTAAATTAAAATGTTAAAAATTTAAAATTTAGATTTTAATTGTTGACGTTGGACTTGCTTCCCCAAACACACCACACCCTACTTAACATGTCAGTGCATAGCGTAGAAATCAAGAAATGCATAATTAATTATTTTTTTGAACGACACTTCGAATATCAGCTCAACAAACACCAAAACAAGAATCTAAAAGGTTCAATTTTTCAAACAAATTTCTCTAAATAATCATCAGCATGTTCGCAAAACTTCTGTTTCACAAGGCCGCTCATAATTCTCAGGTAACAATTGAATCATCATTACTAAATTGACTTCGTTGACTTAAATTTTATTTCTTGAATGATGAATTGGATAATTGAATTATAAGCCTATGGAATCGGAATTCTGAATCGGAATTCGAAATTAAATAGATTTTTTTTAGCTCATTCAATGGTATGAATTGCGTTTCGACTTGGTTTTATTTTTTTTATGAGTTTTTGTTTTTTGATTCAGTATCATGGAAAGAGTTTGCTGTCGTCAGATGAAGTGGATTTTCGGATTATTGTGCATTATGGTATCCCATCTACGGCTTCAATTCTTGCTTTTGATCCCATTCAGCGCCTATTAGCTATTGGAACATTGTAAGTTTAGGCATTGTTTATATCTGCGGTGTGTGCGTGTAGTATGCTCAGAATGCATTTTTCTATATTAAGTTTATAATGTAATTCTTTGTATTGTTCATAGTGTACTTTCCCCCAATGTCATGCAGGGATGGTAGGATAAAGGTGATCGGTGGTGATAATATTGAAGGACTTCTGACTTCCTCAAAGCAATTACCTTACAAATACTTGGAGGTCGGCTTTCTATATCTATACAGATTCATAACTTTTATAATAGTTCAGAAAATTTGCTTTTGGAGATTTCAACTCTATACACGCCATACAAAATTTTCTATCTTGCGTGTGCGAATGATCAGGCATTAAAAATGAGTTTCCCATGCTTATTGCTTCCTGAATTGAACTTTATGGTACATCAAGATGCTTTAGAATGTATTTTACGAGATTAATAAATGGGAGTAAAAATACTTCATGTAATGGAGATCATTTCTGGAAAAAAAACTCATCCAGTGATTCAATAAGGTCAGTGGATTATCACAGGCCTGGATAGTTGAAAAGTAACACGTCATTTCTAAAGGTTCGAATACCATAGGCCATCATTTGCTTGGTCATATGGGTTTGCTCAGTTAAGATCAGTCAACTGTTAATACGATGTCCAAAAAACCTGAACATTCTATTGGACTAGCAGAGTAACTCGCTCAAAGGTGTAAAACACTGCATGTAATGTAGATCATTTTACTAAATAAAATACTTATAATTAATCCCTAGATCAATTAGATTGATTAATTAGCTCTTATTCAAGCACTAATATTATGTCTAAAAGGCCTGAATACCTCATTACTAGTGGAGTAACTCGCTCAAGGGTGAAAAAAAAAACCTCACTTGATTACTGGAAAAAATTCATCCAGTTCTTGTGAAGATCAGTAAATTGGCTCAGGCTCGATTAATCAGAAACTCACATGTGATGTCCAAAAGTTCTAAATGCTAAGTTTAAAGGCACATCCCCTAAACAATTATTAAACTAGCTGTACTTTATGGTAGTGAGTGTTGGACGTTGAAAGGACATGATCAAGAGCTGAAAATGGCTTAAACTTGACCTTTCAATAGATGAAGCATTGATTCCAAAGGAGTGGGGGAAATTATTCATATAGTGCACCTTAAATTAATTGGGAATAAGACTTATCTTGTTTGGTTGATGTGTATTTTCTCATCTCAAGACGGCAATCGCTCTTTATTCTCTTTGTCACAGGGGTCCTAGATGGTTGAATGTATTCTAGGATAGAACCAAGCCATGAGTTAGGGTCAATAGTGGACTCATCTAATTATGGCATGATGACAACAATGTAATACTAAGGTTTAGAAATGTAGACACTGGTAGTGAAGTCTGCCATTTATCCATCATCTTTACTAAAACAATTCTCGCAAAACATTATTTTATATCACTGATCTGTTCCGTATGGTTCTTTGGCAGTTTTTGCAGAATCAGGGTTTCTTAATTAGTGTCACAAATGACAATTATATTCAGGTATTATTAGTCTATGCTTTGTATACATTCTGTTTTTATGTCAGTTCCTTCAGTTGCATTGTTGATCAATGACGAGATACTGGAACTCCTATAATCCACATCCTTCTCGGTCTCTTGTTTCTTTTACACTAACCAATAAGATTTCAATTCATTTTGTTGAGGTGATATTTTTACCTTCTCACTTGTGATTCTGTCTTGTATTTTTCCTATGTCTATCTTGACATTTCTTTCATATGATACATATACCCTCCTGTTACAATATTATAGAATTTTCCGTATGAACTTTAAGGTATATTTCAATATCTAGAATCCCAGAAGACTAACTTCACTTGCTAAACAATTCTCATCGGTAAGGTTCTCAAGTGTCTTATTTGAGTGGTTTCCCTCTCAAAACTTTTCCTATCTATGGGATTGTTGATCTTAATACTAGATATATTGCCAAGTAGTTCTCAACCTTCAAATTTACTCTTCCCAAACACTTCTACTTCGGGCAATTCTCAACCTTTCTACTGATGCTAATTTTCTACTTATGGCATTGCACTCAACTGCTTGTAATTATGTATATAGAATTACTCCTACTATTCTCACCCCTCTTTTTGATGTACTCCCTTCCAAGTTCTGATTAAGTGTCCTCAAACTGGAAAACACAAATAACAAAGTGACATTCCCACGTAACTTTTTGGCAAAAGAGTTTATTAGCCTCATGCCGATACTTAATTCCATTCTACAGTGACAAAGGCACTGGATCTATGCCTGGTTTTACAGTTTTTATTCTGTATCATGTTAATATCATCTGGTTTAAGCATCATGCTTCTGTGAAACCCACCAAATACTCCATCGAGCGTTATTACTAACTTTCTCCAATAAGAAACATTTTAGTATCTCTGAGAAGGTTCAGCAACCCAGGTGCTTCAAATAGTTAGATAGCATACTATCTAAAACTTTATTTCTTTTTGCAGGTTTGGAATCTGGAAAGGAGGTGTATAGCTAGTAGTTTACTATGGGAAACAAACATAACTGCTTTCTCCGTAATCAGTGGCTCCTCACTTATGTATGATACTGATATGGACATGTGATGTTTGAGTTGTATAACATATTATCAGCTGAGGGGGTTGGGATCTGTTTCGTGATGCGTAACACTTTTCTTCTCTCTATTTTAGGTATATTGGTGATGAATATGGATTAATATCTGTTCTGAAGTATGACACGGAGAATGGAGAACTTCTTCAATTGCCTTATCATATATCTTCAAATTCATTTGCTGGTGATTACTATATATGCTCAGAGAATGGTTTGCTAAATATCACACATAAATTAATTTTCCACCATTTGATTTTCCATTTTTGTTGTCTTTTGAAAGTCAAGTTTTATAAAATGGTTATCACCATTGCCCCTATCCTTTGGTTGTAAAATCTAGATAGAAGATTTTTGTTTCATGTCTGTTAAGCTTGTTTGTGTAATTTTGGCTTTCATTGCCATAAGAACATATATTCAACAAACTTTTCTTGTTTATTTCACAGAAGCAGCTGGATTTTCATTATCTAATCAGCAACCCGTAGTTGGAGTTCTTTCCCAACCTTGTTCTTCAGGAAATAGGCAAGATATAACTAGCCTCTTATTTTCTCTGCCTTTTTTTTTTTTTTCCTTCTTTCAATTAAGGCTTCTAGACTGATTGTATTTAACTTCAAGGAGCTTCTTATGATGGATGAGTTCTAGATACAGACAAATTATAACCCGTAAGATATGTGGGTTCCATTTGTCTAATGTATTGGGCATAATGATTTTTTTTTATCTCTAATATGAATTGAAATCAGGTTCCATAGGTTAATTAAGGAAGAATAAGGGTGATGGATGGATTAAGTATTTGGAACAAATATAAGAGTCACATTTTGTAACATGAAGCTGTTTACGGAGAGTTAACAATTAGTGTTTTTAAATTGGGGAAGTGATTTTTTTATTGCAGGCTGTTGATTGCTTATCAGAGTGGCCATATTATACTTTGGGATGTTGTTGAAGCTCAAATTGTTTCTGTTCAAGGTGATAAGGTTCTCCAATTACAGAAAGAAATTGATTCTCATAATAACGTAGACACCAGCATGCTAGATGAAACGTCTCCCCATCATTTAGAGGAGAAAGAGATCAGCGCTCTTTGTTGGGCCTCTTCTGATGGGTCCATCCTTGCTGTTGGATACATAGATGGTGATATTTTATTTTGGAATACATCAGTAGGTGCCTCCGGCAGAGACCAACCAGCTGGATTGTCTCGAAATGTTGTTAAGTTACAGCTGTCTTCCGCTGAAAAGAGAATTCCTGTTATTGTCCTACATTGGTTGGCTAATAATAAATCCCGTAATCATTGCGATGGTCAACTTCTTATTTATGGTGGTGATGAGATAGGATGTGAAGAAGTTGTCACGGTGGGTTATCAAACATGATGTTTCATGGGTATTACAGTCAGAGTCATTTCTCTGTCAGTAATTACTTGTTAGATGTTTGCTATTAGAGAAATAGTGATATATTTAATTTGTCAGATTCTTTCTGTGGGAATTTAAATTTATACTATAAAAAGCATTGAAATCTGGTACTCTACTCAAGTTTCTATACAAATTTCTCTCCTGAAAAACTGAAATAAAAAGGAAATAGTGTTCTCCATAGGTTTGTTTGGAATGAAATAAAACTTTTGATGATTGGAAACAGTACCCTTACTAATTCAAGGAACGTGGGTAGTTACAAATTTCCTTCATGCTTTTGGACACTTTGCAGGCAAATTGTTTGGGAATGTTATTCCCACATTTTCCCTGCTAATCATATGGTCATATAATATAACTTCGCTGTACCTTTTTGGCAATCCACATGTGCCTAGGCATGTATACTAGTCTCAGAAGTTTATCTGAGACAAGCTTCAATATCTCAATATATTTGTAATACAATCTTTTGTAGTGGAAGTTTGACTTTTTAATTTGATAGTCATTTGGGTACCAGTAGTTTGATATGTTATAATATCCCTTTGGGCTTTGCAGGTGCTGAGTCTTGAATGGTCATCTGGGATGGAAGCTGTGAAATGCACTGATCGTTTGGACCTCACTCTTACTAGTTCCTTTGCAGACATGATTTTAATACCATTTGCTGGGACAACAAGGAGTGATGAAAATGCTGTTCTTTTTATATTGTCAAACCCTGGATGCCTGCAAATTTATAATTGTGTTGACTTGTCTTCCTCCATGTCACATCCTAAAAAGGGAATGCATCCTGAAAAGGAACTACTGGACTCAGCTGTAAATTTTCCTACTGTAATACCAACTGTTGATCCTCTGATGACTGTGGCAGAACTTTTTCATTTATATGGAAACACAGAGGCACTGTCCAAGGTAATGTATATCTCTGCATAAACATGCAAATCCTAGGTCTTCTCTGATATCTTTTGGAAACTTTCAATTGCACATAATCTAATGTTACGCTTTATCTTTGATAAGATAGCTGCACTGAAGCAGTCTAGTTCAAAGCTAACGTTGCCAAGGGGTATAAAGTGGCCCTTGACTGGGGGTGTATACAATCATCTATCTTTTGGTAAAGATAACTCGATCCTTAGAATCTATGTAGCAGGCTACCAGGATGGATCAGTTCGAATATGGGATGCCACCTATCCAGTGTTTTCACTCCTCTGTATTTTGACAACTGAGGTTAGAACAAAGCCAAATTCAATGAAATTTTCCAAGTTATGTATAATGGAAATAATTTCACTTTCTTCTGGGTCACGAGCATGCTAATATTTGTGTTCCTCACGTAAACTCATTTGTTATTATTGGCAGATTAGCAGTTTAAATTTGGGTGATTCCAGTGCTTCAGTGACCAAAATTGCTTTCTGCTCTTCCACTTTGAGATTAGCAGTTGGCAATGAATGTGGCCTGGTCAGAAATTTTTCTTGCATATTCAGAGGCTCAATTTACCCTTGTTCATTATTTATTATTTCCTTGGTTTGATCTCATGCAGGTCCACCTGTATAACCTCTGTAGCAGTGATGAAACAAGCTTCCATTTTGTTACAGAAAATAAGCATGAAGGTGATTCAAAACTGCTGATCACTTTTTTCTAATGAAGCCTCTTCGCTGGGAGAAAATTTAATGGGCAATAAGGTCCTTCTCCCAATTCCTGACAGTCAATTGGACCCTGTCTTAAAATTGTGATTATCATGGGACTCTATATAAAAAAGTGGGAGGCAATAATTTCATACAGAACAGAATATTCAATCCGGGGCCTGCAATTTTAACTTTAATATATTTAACAATTTCACTGAAGTACCCAACCACTGCTTCTTGATCCAAAAAATGTTATTTTTGAAATGGCTGGAGTTTTATATTTAGCTGAAGAATTTACTTTGTGTGCACTACATGCTAGGCTGACCTTATTTTTGGACAACCTCAAAAGGGGAAGGGAAATATAAAATGTGGTAAAAAGGGACTAATATGTCAAATGCTTGTGTGGCTGTAATCACTGATAGGTTCAATATGTTTTCTTGACTTAATGTTGATTGCATGTTTCACAGTTCGTAATTTCGCTGAAGTTCAAGGACCGAAGCATGAAGCTGTTTTTAGCCTTCTTAATTCAGGAGTTCAAGCACTTGAATTCGCAAATGGTGGCACAAAACTTGTTGTTGGATATAAATGTTCTCGAGTGAGTAATATTTTTTTAGGTTTCTTTTGGTCAAATTATTAGCAAACACTTTGATTTGTTTATCTATTTATTTTTCGGTCAATGGGCTCATGATGGGGGCAGTGATCCCTCTCCTAGATTCTGCTTCCCCCTGAATGTCTCCATAAAGATTTTAATCCCTGATCATTTTGATAAAAAGCAGGGTTGTGGCATTTGGTTTTGAAGCCTTTAGCCCACTTTCACATTTTGTTATTTATTAAGAGGTTTTTAAGCATTGAACATCCTTGTTTCAGATTGCGGTGCTTGATGTGAATTCATTATCTGCTGCATTTATAACAGACTCCGTATCCAACTCTAGCTCACCACTGATATCAGTACTCTGGAAAGCTTTTGCTTTTGGTCCTGCTAAAAGCTTAAATCAGTCTGGATTAAAAATTCCAGATAATGTTTCCGGGGAATTTCTGTTTGTGTTAACCAAGGATGCGAGGATTTATGTAGTTGATGGTAATACTGGTAAAATAATTTGCTCAAGGCCAGTACACCCAAAGAAACAGTCATCTGCAATTACTATGTATGTTATAGGCAAGTATTAATTGTCTATGGCTATTGATTATTTTTCTTTCTTCTTATACTTGTTTGCTATTAAATTTTTCTCGTTTTCACTTCAGATATCAATGCACATGATCCACGGTCAATGAATGGAGAACATTTGCCCAAAGATGATAGTAACGAGCTTTCTGGGGAACAAACTACTCAGGGGAGCACTAGATGCTATACTGAAGACCACCCTGCTGATAAAAATCTCTCTGGAGAAAGTTCGAAGGAGTCATTTGTCTTGCTGTGTTGTCAGGATTCTCTACGTATATACACTATGAAGTCTGTCGTTGAAGTGAGTACCTTAGTTTACTTCCTATTTTGTTGGATTCTATTTTTCACATACTAAAATAATCTTTTTATATCAGGGAGAAAACAAGTCTATTTTTAAAGTCAAACTTGCTAAGCCCTGTTACTGGACCACTGCTTTCAGAAAAGATGGGAAACTTTGTGGATTGGTGGTATTCTACCAGACAGGAGAGATAGAGATCAGGTAAACCACTTTTTAAAATTTTTGCCTTGTTATCTAAAGCTTTGATTAAATTCCTAACAATAGTGTCAACGAAAACTCCAACTGCCTGATGATTATCATCATTATTTTTTTATTCATGGAAACTAACTTTAGAATTCTGTATATTCTTTTTCTCAATGACAAATGAATATGTAAAGAATAAAAACATAAATGACAGGAAGCTGTGGTAATGGCCATCTTTGTGCAGATCTTTGCCTGACCTAGAATTGGTGAGAGAATATTCGTTGATGTCTGAGTTAAGGTGGAACTTCAAGGCAAACATGGAAAGGATGGTCAGTTCTACTAATAATGGGCATATTGCACTGGTAATGTCATATACATCTTTTCAATTCAACAATGTAATTTGTTCAAAAGCTTAACATTAGGAGTAAATTGAAGATATCTGTTATGAGGCAAATACATAGGGCTTTTCCGTATTGCCATATCTTCCATAGTACCACATGGTAATATCTTTTAATCATGAGTAATATGTGCAGGCAAATGGGTGTGAAGTGGCATTTGTTTCTCTGTTGGCGGGTGAAAATGATCTCAGGTATCCTTACTGCGTTCATTACTCAATGCCATTTCATCACTGCTTAATTGAGCCTCAGAAAAGGTTGGAAAGGGAATTAGAATATGCTGAATGGACTGGATAAATTTTCCCAGGATTCCAGATTCCTTGCCCAGTCTTCACGATGAAGTGCTTGCAGCTGCAGTGAAGGCTGCAATAAGCGTTTCCTCAGATTCAAAGAAAAAACAGGTTTGGATGATTGATACTATTAGTTTCTCACTTTTCTTGCTTTATGATTGTGATATTCTGTATTTCATACTAAGTGCTTGACCGTGGAGCTACAGGGAGGTAGTCCTCGCCTTTTAAGTGGTATCGTTAAAGGACTTAAGGGTCGAAAGTCGAATCATGCTACATCTCTTTCTTCCACTTTTAAATCTGATTTTAGTCATTTGGAGGGCTTTTTTATGAAGAACCCATTTCCAGAGCCATCTACAATTGCAGATGAACTGGAGATTGCTGAGCTTAATATAGGTTTCACTCACCTCTCTCTTTGGCTTTTTCTTTATTTTTCATTTTTTGTCTTTAGAAGTAACACCCTTTGTTGTTTAACCTCTGCAAGGCTTCACTTTTCTTTGTATGCTATGTAGCTCAAACTGACTGTGGACTTTTGCAGATGACATTGAAATTGATGAACCTATGCCTCCGGCACCTACTTCTTCATATGAAGCACATGCTAAAGATAAAGGTAAAAACAATATGTTGCCTTTATGTATAGCTGGATTTGGTCAAGCGTTAAAGTATTGATGGTTGTCCTGTAGGCAAGAAAAGTGAAAGGGAAAAATTATTAGACGGGGATGCGGATGCAATGCCCAGAGTCAGAACAAAAGAAGAAATCATAGCGAAGTATAGAAAAGCTGGGGTAATTCATGTGTTGTTTCTTTCTAGTTATACTCTCGTACCTAGTTGGAGCTGTTCTAATGGTTGTCCTACTTGATCTGTTGTCTTGATCCAGGATGCCTCGTCAGTGGCTGGAGAAGCAAGAAACAAGCTTTTAGAACGCGGAGAAAAGCTTGAGGTGAATTCATATGTTATACATGATTTGGAATATTTCCCCAGTAGATCATCCCTCATTTTTATCATTTTTATCTTGGAATTTCCGATCATTCTTAGTGCTTGAAACTCCAAAGAAACGTCATATATGGACTGCTAGAGATGAATGTGTCTCGTTTTTGACTTCTATATCTAGTGATTCCTATTTGGAGTATGGAAATGGATTGTGTGTGAAAGGGTGTGCAGCACCTCATCAATTGGAAAATATGACAAATGCTTAAAAATTTCCGGCTTTGTTGCGGTCTGTTTTTTAGCAACCTTGAGTATCTTATATAATTGGCCTTTATTCTCATCTTTAGCCTTCAATGGCTCTCCATAATTGCTTTACATACTAAAGGGTTTATCATCTATTATGGGTTGCTTGCTTCTCTTTTATTCACGTAAATTTGCTCAAAATGATATTTGTATGATAATCTGTTGTTGCTAAAGTATAATTGATCTTCACAGGGGTTTGATTTTGAATGTTTCTTGGAATCATAAACATGCCAATGACCTTTTAACGAACATCTACTTTTTTCTTGTTCAGAGAATTAGCAGACGAACTGCGGAACTGCAAAGTGGAGCCGAAGACTTTGCATCATTAGCCAATGAACTTGCAAAAGCAATGGAAAATCGAAAGTGGTATCATATATAATACCAGTTTTGTCCGCTTCAATTCTTCACGTAATGGAATTTATCCCATCCGATGGACGACTGAAGCTCCATAGTAAAAAATCAGATGGTTAGGCATCACTGCTTCGTAGATCTGATCTAATATAGATGAGGTTCTGCTGCAGAGATATCAAGTATTTTTTTGCCACTGATATTCCAGAGCAAGGGAGGCCAAAGTTGTTTCCCTTGTGTGTTAAGAATGTTTTTGCCTGTGTGCTGCCTAGAATCATTTTGAAATAATTTATTTATGGTGATGTTGAGATTTTATTACATCAAAATGCACGCCAGTGTATACATATATTTTTTGAACAACGTATATAAAAATGAAGTTGTGGAGTCGACTTGTGGAAAATGAAATTTTACCAATGTGTGATAGGACCTATGATGCACTCATAGATACGTGTGTTTGACACGTCACATGTTGAATACGTCGATACATGATTTTTCAAAAAAAGTACTGACACGATACATTATTGATACGTCGATTAAATTATTTAAAATTTTTATTTTATATAGTATAAGTTTAGTGTTATACCTGTTATTAATTTTTCTTATTGAATTTTTTTAAATTGAGTATATATTAGTTATTTATTAGTATATTTGAATTAAAAATATATAATATTTCTAATAAAAGAAATGAAAAATAATCATGGCAAAGTATTCAAGAGTGTAGGCTACCAACTTGTGTCAAACACGAACGCACTAACCTAATCGAAGCGTTCGTGTAACAGAGGATAGGACCGTGGACATGCATGACCATGGTCCTATAGATTCTTCACAACGATCAAATGCTTATATTTCCCAATTTCTCCTTTCGTATGTCACTCTTCCGCTCCTATGACATGCTAGGTTTGAACTTTCAAATGGTCAACTATGGGAAGTCCACTTTTATTTATGAAATTTTGAATCCACATAAACTTTATCGAATAAGAAGATCTCATCATGCAATTGACAAACTTACAAAAATATCAGAAATAAATTCTAGATTTTTCTAGCGTGTCAAATAAGAGTACAAGTTGAATATGCTAAGTCTTAAAAATTGTTCCATTAAGATAATATATGTGACCAATTACCTATGTATGGTCGTTATTGAACCAATAAGCGCTAGCACAAACAAACAAATCCAAAAACACTATTTTTTATGCATAATAATTATTTTCATTAATCAACTTACTGATAAGTGGAAATTGGAGCATCCACTTATTATCAAGTTCCTTGTAAAACTTGTGCACATGAGTGCCCGACAGGGTTTTGTGCACAATAAAGTCACTTTGACTCGCTCGGACAATTAATACTATGTGCCTTTCAATTATTGAATGAACCAAAACAAATTTCCTTGTGTTGGACAAGCTCGGAATAACATTTTTAAAAGAATAATGTTATTTACAGTTGTTCACTATCGCAGTCGTCCTACGTGACATACACGTAGTGATTAGTGATTTAATGCACGATACAATATAAAACTACGATAATGAACTATGCAAATAACATTACTCTTTTTTAAATGTTTGGTAATATAAATTAAGATTGTACGTAGGAAACAAAATTAAAATTTTATTAATTGTTTGAAGTTCCTTAAAAGTAGCTGATAAGTTTTTTTTTTTTAATTTAGTCAAAATCAAATATTAATTTCATCTATACATTCATAACTAGCACTATTTATAATTCACAAATTACATTGAGCAGAATGTTATTCCTCCTAAAAAGTTACTAATAAGCTTACCTGAATAGATTATTTATTCTTTTTTTAATTACTTGTCACCATATTTAAGAGTTTATATAGGGTTGTGCATAACCTCGGGTTAAAACTTTTTGTAGCAAAAATTGAAATTCAATATTTTAAATTATAAATTTTCACATTGTTCATAGTAAAGCGTAAAATTGGATCGACTTTCTTAGACTGAGGTTACAATCTCCATAATTTATTTGCCACCTTCCCTAACATGGACAATGCCGAAAGATCGTGTTAGGCTTCACACTTTTACTCGTCAAAAAATACATGTTGTGTGGGTGTGTGACGTAACTCAATTGGCATGATAGTTGACATTTTCGTCCAATAGATGGAGTTAGCATAAGTACGGGGTGAAGTCACTAATTGGTGACATTACTATCCCAATTCTAAAACTTTTACGATGTTAAATTTTCTTTTAAATGGCCATCGTTACATTACCATAAGGTCAAATTTTCACCATGTGATAGATGCAACATGATCAACTAAGTTGCTGGCCAAAAATATATGACTAGAACTTGTACATTAAGCACTTGTTTGGTAAAGTTTGTTTGCTAAAAAATTGGACAAATTTTACTTTTAACATACATTTAATTGAGCTCACAATTTTTATTCACTTTTCACCACTTATATAATAGGATCTACCATTTTTTTTTTTTTATCAACTTTTAGTAATATCATACATTCCCTAAAATCCATCTTGAAGTGCATTAAGTCTTGTGTGATGTTTGCTAAAGTGATTTTTTATAGAGTGTGGTTAAGATTAGGAAAAATTATAGGTTCATATAAATTTTTTTTTTTGAAAAAGAATTACAGTTAAAAATGAATTTAAAGAAAATGATTAAAAAATATCACTTTCAAACAAACTGTAAATAGAAGCGATATAATATTTGTTAAATACATAGTATGTCGCTTAATCACGAGGACTTATGATTTTCACATTTTTAGAAGTAGACATCGACAAAAGTTTGCAATTGTTGTCTCACTTAAACAAGTAACTAGACGGTCTCATCTTTGCAAGACTAAATCTAAAAGCGGTCCACCCAATTAAGATTTGTAACTTGTGGACATTGATGTTTACCAAACAAAGACATTCTAGTACTTGATTGATAATTAATTGGATGTGTTCTTCACCAACTAGCAATTTTATTGAAATTATTTGTATTTACTCAACCAGAAAAAGATTATTATTCACTTTTCGAGAATTTTGACAAAAACGATATTTATTTGTAAATTAGCACTCGAATTTCCATTCAAGAGTTGTTCAACTGCTCGGTGACCGGATTTGAGAGGTTTATTTTTTTTTCTCTCCATCGCTCTTGGACAAATCATATTGCTTCAAAACCTTTTCAGAATAAATCTAATGAAAGACCACAACCACGACTACTTGAAGTTAGAACAAATACTAGTCGATATATATATGTACTATGTATATAAATTACTATTTATTTAATGCATGACAATGTGTACACAAGTTGAAATAGAAGTAGGTTCATGTAATTTATCTATGAAAAAAAAAAAGTTGGGGCAGATTTAGTAATTAATGTTAACACAAAGCGTGACACCTCAAACAAGTAGGTCATTGAGGTGTAGAAAGATTGAAGTGAGAATTTAATATTAAAATCTTCAAATTAATATAAAAATCATAATCAAATTCACTCAAGCTACGTTTTCGACCACCTTTTTCCTTTATTTTTTATTATTATTATTTCTAATAATTTGGGTGGACATGGTTGAAGGCATGTGAACATGAACCACACCAATTTTGAATTGAATTCACTACCAATTCAAGGGGTTGCTTACCATGTGATTGGATTATCTATATTAATATTGGCACATGGTTTAGCCATTCTTGTTGTACAAGATAATAAAAATTAAGGACCTTGTACTTAGGTGGCAAATGATGATAAAAATAATATTTCTAGACATAAATAAACTTGCTTTATTATTAACCAAATTGAATCTGGCCTACAATAGGTTTTTGGCTAATTCGATTCCCATTAATCTTTTAGAGATTTTTTTAATGGTCGTTATATTAGTTCTCATATGTCATACTGAGAAGTGTATTTTATACAATTATTATGGGTCTAAAATATTGATATTTGATAATTCTTTTGACAAAAAATATCTTAAATTGTTATATTTTATGTTATATAGGTAAAATTAAATGATTGAATGAGGAATTGAAAAAAAAATGAAAATTGGTGAAAAGGGGGAAAATCCAAAGTTTGAGGACCAAATTGTAAATATTTAATAGTTGATTTGGACACAAGAAGATACTTTGAAGATTGGTATGAGCAATTGGATGGAATTAAAACTCAAAAAGGAATAAAATATGATCAAAATCAATTTTAATCATACAAGTTATATTCCAGATTTTTAGCCGAATATTGAAACATATTTTTGGTACAGTAAACGTCCGAATTGAACAAATTCTATTTCTAGAAAAATTGTAGCCCTTTGAGCTAGATTTCAAACGCACTTCGAATAGTCTCAATCGAATATTGGAAGAGAAAATTATGGTCAAAATACTGATTGTTGTACAAAGACAAAAAATTCGCGCGCAAGATAATTTTTCTTATTCGATTGGAACTCTTTTAGAAATCAATTTGGATGTGATTTTCAACCAATTTTATACTTCTACAAATACCCAACAGCAGAATAAATATTAAAGATCTCTCATATACATCACAACATCACATGCTCCAATATTCATCAATTATTATCATCAAAAGAGAAAAAAATCATAGTTTTTGTTAGAGAATTGAAGGAGACTTGCAAGAATTCAATCAAGTGAAAATTTAAATTTGATTTTTGGGTAAAGAAGATAAGCGCAAGTGGAGATTTATTAAGAAACTATTGAAGATATTCAAGATTTCAAAATTTATCTTCATATCAAAAATTTGAGTTATATATTTTCACTTAAATATGATTTTTTTGTAATTTCGATATATTCGACTAGTTATATACATTGCTAGGATGAGATGAATCATTGTTATGAGATTTTTAGTATTAATTAGGATGCGTTTGATGGATATTATTAAGGAAAAAAAGTATTTTAAATAGTGATATGATGAAAAATATTTGGTTAAAAAGTAAGAAAAAGTTATTGATATGATGAAAAATATTATTTTATTGAAAAATGTAGGGGTTGAAAACGAGTTTTCTTGGATGTTTATTATTGTTTTAAGATTTTTCAATTAATTAACTACTAATTGAGATGATTTATTGGATTATATTATTATCGAAAGAGATAATAAATTTTTAACTAAAAATAATAAACATTGTAAAATTCGATAGGGAATAAAGATATACATCTATGCTTTACGTGATTTTCATATATGTTATAGATCGTTTAATACATTTACCATGTTTGTATCTTTCATCGATATATATGAATGTCATATAAGGAGAATAAATTTAATAACTATCGAGAGAGGTTTTCAATTACAGTAGGAACATTGACCAATAAGAAGACCACAAATTTTCATTTTAATTTGTTGTGTTAAAAATGGATTAACCAGGGAGATTCAATATTTTAGCAATACTTTCACATATTTTTTAAAGAATTAGTTAAATTGCTTTCTAGTTTAATCGATAATTTAGATATTAGTATAGAAAATTCAAAACCTATTTGTTATTCAATTAATGTTGCTATTAATTTGAACTCGATTAAATACTTAGTTTTCGTGGGTTCGACATTCTACACACTACTATATTACTTGTTCACGATCTCGTTCACTTGCAGAAAATTAATCGATCACATACTCAAAAGTTTTTTTTTTTTAAATTGACAAAAAATATGGGAAGATCTCACATTTTCTAAAAGGAATTAATTTTCTTTTTAATTTCATTTTATTAATAGGTTTTTTTTTCGTTATCCATTAATTTAATGAATGAATTTCCCTAAAAAATAATGATTTCTAAGCAAGACCTAAATTATGTGATAAATATTTAGGTCAAGATTGATGAGTCATTTGTACACTTGCAGAAACAAATTCTACCACAATTATTACCTGCCTAGCTACTGCATAGCAGCCATAGCTTGCATTCTCATACCATTAAGCTGAATATAAGACCATTAAGAAAAACTGGTTCTTCTTCTTCTTTTTTTTATTTATTTTTTTTTAATTTTTTCTTCTCTATCTTATTATTATTTAAGAAGAAAAAGGAGAAGAGTACTGCATATTATTTGTGATCTATGCTTATTCTCTCTTCACATTTAGCATGGTTCGATTTCCATTATTTCGAATTTTTTTTTTAAAACTCATTTTCAGCCACACCCTTTCACAATAAAATATTTTGCACGTAAATTCAATTTATTTTTCACTTTTTGCCTAGTCATTCTTCAAAAACTCAAAATTGAAATAAACCAAATGAATATTTTCCACAACTATCTCTAGTATTTTTCAATTGTTATTACCGAGTTGTGCATGCTTAAACCCTATTTGTCTAGTTAAAAATTTTGATTAAAATTTAATTTAAAGTCAATAATGAATTTTAACCACAAGCTCTATGAGATCTACTACTTCGCAACCAAACATTTTATCAACTTTTATCAAAATATATTAAAAAACTAATTTTTATCTGAACCAAATAGGAGATAACTAAATTTTGAATTTTCGCCCTCTAAAAAAATAGTTATCAATAGCCTGTTTATCAATTTTTATGTCGATCATTAATTTTTTAAAAATTTACGAATTATGTTAAAATTATAAATTATTGCCACTTCATTTTTTAAGGCTGAAAATTATATTTTCTCCAAGTACAATAGTTAACAAGGTCACGTGGGTATATAGTTTTGGACATGTTTGCCATGTGATATAAATCAAAAGGCAAAATTGATGTCGGCCAAACTTTATCTTTTGACTTTCTTCTAGTGACTGCCATTGGATGGTGTTCCAATTCTTACATGTTAATCACTGAACAAATATCATAATTGGTATACCATCTTATGCACACTTTTGAGCAACATTTGTTTCTAAGAATCTCCTATAAAACAAAATAATCTTGTTGGGTCGTGTTAGAAAGTTGCTAATAAATCGCGTATAAACAGTATAATTTAACGTGATATTTATGCTACAATATGAGTGTTGTTTATTGATGATTGTTTGAGAATTATCTATCGTGCTTAAATCGCTAATGAAAAGAAAGGAAGAATTTGAACCACGAGGATTTTGACATTATGATATATTCTTTTTAATGCGTTGTTTGTAAGTAAAAACATCAAGAAGACATTAATTGTCCATATACATTGTTGATAGATAGATCTATTCTTAAATTATTCAAGTGGTGGATTGATATTATTGTCGGTGGTATCATTGATATTGTGTATACTATGTATCTTTAATCATTTCGTACAGAATCAAACTCTTACAGTAACATAAGCTTGTAAATTATAAAAGTTAAAAACGATATGTTTGTAAAGATATCACGTAGTAAACGACATTATTAGGGTTTTGATTTTGAATCGACAATAACTGCCAGTTCCACTTCATAACGTATTTGTCATAAAACAATATTTGCAAGTGCAATTGATTTTTTGGCAAAGAGATAGGTATATATCTCATTCACTAATAAATACGTTGCTCTATTATGTCATGGTACCCTTAGGCTTTAAGAAGAGAAGGATCCATTTTATGTATTATTTGGAAGGTTGGGACATTCACATTATGAAGAAATAATAATTCTCGTGCGTTATAGGGATGTTTTTTTCTAAACATTCATTTAGTGAGTGTATGGGTTGGGGGTGGACATCTAACGATAAGGGTATGGTTGGTAGGGTTTTTAAATAATTTAAAAATAAATTGAATATATTTAAATAATTTTCTAATATTCCCTTGTTTGGTTAGAATATCTTTTAGATGAAAATGATTAAAAGTGGCTTCCTCAAAATATTCTTCTACAAAAAGCAAAGAAAAACAAAAGCTGTGTCAAAGATGTCGTAAACATATTAGGAAAATGCTATGTGTACATAATGGACACTATAATATTGTCCATAATGTACACATTACAACCCCCTATTGGAGGGTCGCCTATCTCGTCAGGTGGCCCTCCAATAGGGAGTCGCCATGTGTACATTATGGACACAATTATGGTGTCCATTATGTACACATATCACATCTCAATATATTATGGTAAAAGATAATTTAATTATTAGGTAATTAGCAATATGTGGACAGTAGGAAATTTCTTCTAATGAAATAAGATAGACAACAAATTACAAAACGTGTCATAGCAAAATTCTGAAAGAATTCATATTTGATACGTTGAACTGAATCAAAATTATTAAGACACCTAACCGGTCCGTGTTTATTCATGTACATTCAATTCAATTTTTTCTCAAACTCATTTTCAATTAAATATTTTTTTAATAAAATAATTTTACAAGTAAATTTAAAAATTTCCCCCCTACATTTTAACGACATATTCTTAAAAAAAAAAAAAAAATCTACAAAACACAGCCTTTCAGAAAATGGGACTCAAAAGTTTGGTTCTTTGTTGAGTAATAAGAAGCCAATTTTTAAACATTTTCTCGCTAATGCGTAAATGCTCCCCAATTTTTTTTCAATGCACATTTGGTCCCTAATAATTCTTTTGCATGAACGTCCTTAATCTATAGTTTGATGTTCAATTAGCCTCTCTTTTATTATAAAAAATACAAACCCGTTAATTTTAATTAGAGAAAACTGCAGTTGAGTCCATAACCTTTACAAAAGGTACAAACTGGTCCCATACCCTTATTTATTTATTTTTAAAAAGTAAAGAACATTAACATGTTACTTTTATTTTATTGACATATTCATTTATTAAATATAAATATTATAGATCTAACCACATTCTTCGTATTTTAGCTTACTGTTTCATTATTATCTGACAAAGAAATAATAAAAAAAAAACATAATTCATAAATTAAAATTTTTTTATGTTACTTTACTTTTAATTTAAGTTAAAGTCAATAATTTATTGCAACCATATATTTTATGGGTTCTACAACTTTTCAACCACACATTTCATCAACTTTTATTAAAATTTACTAAAATTTTGATTTTAATCTACATCAATCAGGGCCAAGGCGGGGCACCGTGGGACGCGTATTTTTAGGTCAAATTGCTATTTAGATTGATAGCATTATTTTATATTTCAAAAAGATCATAATTTATTAATTGCTTTCCGTCACATGCACTAATGTATTGTAAAGGACAAAAATTACAACTAAAATTCTTCACGATGCCGAAAATTACCCCTCCCATAATTTGTGTATATAAATGTTTCTCGTCCCTCCACTTAGTTCTCATCCATTAAGAACCACCCTCCACCACCACTACCACCACCGCCGCAGCCGCCTCTCTTT
>CAIGRB010020546.1:72542-94602 GCA_903798255.1 Fraxinus quadrangulata
TCAACCTCCAGGACTTGTTCTCCGAGGACGACTTGCTCCGCCAGACAACCGCCAGTCTGGTGGACAGCGCATGCCGTGAGTGGGGGTTCTTTCAGGTGGTGAACCACGGCGTCAGCCACCAGCTGATGGAGGCCACACGCGAGGCATGGCGCGAATTCTTCCACCTCCCACTTGAGGAGAAACAAAAATATGCGAATTCTCCGAGTACTTATGAGGGTTATGGGAGTAGGCTTGGGGTTGAAAAGAGTGTTTCATTGGATTGGAGTGACTATTTTTTCCTTCATTATCTTCCCATTTCTCTCAGGGATGAGAAAAAGTGGCCCAAACTCCCAGTTTCATGCAGGTAAATTTATTTATTTTTTCCCGGTGAAATCACTGTAGTTGTACATGTTTTATTAATAACAAAAATAAAACAAAATATAGATATGTTTGGACATGTTCGAATGACGTATTGGAGAATCATTTCCCAATGAAACTCTCATAGCTAGCGTGCGTTTAACTTTTGAAGCACCAAGGCACTTGGGGCAAAACATATGAAATGTCATGTTTTGTTCCTTGTTTATAGGGAACATCTCATGGTAGTCTACGTTGATGATATTTTTATTACGACCGACTCTTATTATTTACCTCGTGCACCAAACTTATACCAAAAAGAAAAAGGAAATAAATAAGACTTTTTTACGGGCTTTTTGAATTATAACTCAGATTAGGTGCAAGTAACTAAAATTTAATTGATTAAAGCAAAAAATCTTTCTTTATAGGGAAAATTTAATTTGTTAGTTACACGGAACAATATACAAAATTTCAGGGTTTTTTTGGTCTAATACTTTCATGTGCTGTTTAGTGAAAATGGGTTTCTATTGGTTTTGTGCAGCACTTGTATGGTGTCTTATTTTTTTGAACCATGCTATTTGTCCTTGGCTCAATGATCGGGACAAGCTGGTGCCCCCCTATTGGATTGCCCCCCTCCAATAGGGGGCGCCAGTTGTTTCTTGTCCCGACCATTGAGCTGGGACAAGGTTTTTTTTTTTTTTTATCTTTTTTGCAAATTTTCAATGAAAAATTGTCAAGTATTCCCTGTAAAAGGCTAGCCTTTCTTTCCTCGTATACCTAGTAGGGCTCAAATTCTTTAAGTTCTTGCAGGGAATTGGTTGAAAAGTACGGCGAAGAAGTGGTTAAACTTGGTGGAAAACTAATGAAGATTTTCTCAAAAAATCTCGGGCTCAAAGAAAATTACCTGGAAGAAGCATTTGGAGGAGATGAAAAGATGGGTGCATGCTTAAGGGTAAATTATTACCCTAAATGCCCAGAACCAGGGCTTACATTAGGGATTTCATCACATTCTGACCCTGGTGGCATCACCCTTTTGTTCCCAGATGAAAATGTATCAGGCCTACAAGTACACCATAAAAATAACTGGCTCACTGTTAAACCACTTCCCAATGCCTTCATTGTCAACGTCGGAGATCAATTGCAGGTTCTCTCTCTCTCTCTAATCAAATAACTGGCTCACTGTTAGCCTATGCTTGAGCTCCAATTTTTTTTTCTTTGAAAATGAGTTTTGTAACATTGAATTCATGAAAAACGTACGTGGTTAAAAAATTGAAAGAAAAATTGAGTTTACATACAAAATATTTTATTGAAATAATATATGGTTAATGAGTTTTTAGATAATGAAGCTAAAAAGTGAGGCTTAATAGTTTTTTTGATATACAAAAGTTACGACAAGAACGTTTTACTCACAATTCTCAGTTATTTTTAAAAGAACAATCTAAAAAAGTTATAATAAAAAATTTTGTCACTAAAGTAAAAAATTTTGTCACTAAAGTATTCTTACTTAAGGAATTGTTGGGCAAATTAATTCCAAAGATTATAATGAAGTTGAGAAGCAATTATGTAAACAATTAGGTTGAGTCGTTGATTTTTCGCTCTCTTTTTGTCAAGCCCTCTATGGTATTATATCCAAAGAACGAGCACGATAGAAATATCTCGAATTGTCTCATCAAGATATTTACAACGGTCCAATTAAAACATTATTCAATCCAAATCAATTTGTATTATCTATAGTTTGAGCTCATACTCCAACAAAAAATAATATTTCTTTGGTCAAACAATATTTCAATAACCTAATGGAAAAGTACTTCATCTAGAAGTACATGATGTAGTAGTGACCATGATATATATACTACGCGAAATTTCACTTTAACGACGAAAACTTTTGTCTTGAAAAGTCTCCTCACAGCGATATGCCGTTAAAAGTGAAATATCTGATCACAAATCTCAAATATTTGGTTGATTTTATACATTTACAGGTGCTGAGTAATGCAAATTACAGAAGTGTGGAGCACAGAGTGATAGTAAATGCAGAGAAAGAGAGGGTTTCACTTGCATTTTTTTACAATCCAAGAGGTGACATACCCATAAAACCTGCAGAGGAGCTCATCACAGAGGATCATCACCCACTCTATCCATGCATGACTTTTGATGAATACAGACTCTATATCAGGACAAGGGGCCCTTGTGGAAAGGCTCAAGTTGANGTGGAATATATTTGGAGTATTTTGTTCAGTTTTTAATGTGCAGCAGATTAATGGTGTGTTTGATGGATATTATTGATGAAAGAATGTATTTTAAACAGTGATATGATGAGACATATGTGGTTAAAAAGTAAGAAAAAATTATTGATTTGATGGTAAATATTATTTTATTAAAAAATGTATGATTGAAAATGAAATTTGAAAGAATATATTTTAAAAAAATGTGTATCAAAAAGAGGCTGCAATCAAGAAACTGGGGTATTATAATAATTCTGAATTTGCCATAAAGAATATATTAACTTTTGTATGGAGTGCCATTTAACCATTTTTGACAAAGTGGTCATGAAAGATAAACTTTGTTAGAGGAATTTTGAAAATAGAGAGAACATAATGGAAATTACAAGATTTAATCCAATTTAAATAATATATCGGTAGGAAATTTTCATCAAAAAGATTAACCTATTAGGTAGAGTAGCTTAGTTCCTTATAAGCCTATGTATGACTTTGTTCGAACTCTTTCATTGCATCAAGGGCCACTTAATTGGGATAACATCCTTGAGAGTCAACCATGGATTTTTTCGGTCATCACGATTTAACTCAAAGCCAATCACCTTTGTTCAGTTGCAACTCGAGATTTGTCTTGTGCGCTCTTGTGGATAAGTTCGGAGATTAGTTTTTGTGTATATTTGCCCTTGGCTCCACCCTTGACTATAATTAGGATTGTGTTCACACTCTCCCAACAAAATGATGGGAAAATTCAATTTTTTATTTTTTTTAGGATCTATAAACTTCATTTATCACTAATAGTCACTTGAAATAGCCGATCGAGGCAAAAAGAAAAAATGAGTACAATCCGTTCGAACGAACGAATTTGACTCAAAAATAAAACTTATTCCATAATTGACTCAAAATTTATTATAAATTGGAGTGTATTAGGCTGTCTTTCACTTCGAACGTAGTTCACTACTTAAGAAATGTTACCTAAAATTCCTCGACAGAGTACTAAGTGTCTCTCTTTCTTTCACAATGTATAATTCCACTCACGAAAGTTGTTACCTATTTTTCGGTAAAATTTCGCTTTTCTTTCTATTTTTTGCCCCCCATTCTGACAGTTGAATTGCTATTTTGTAGTAATAAAATTGACATGAATCCCCACTCCTGTTTCATGTGTACAACATTTGATGACCACAAAAATTATCCCCACTTTTGGATTAACTAAGTACAATGCTCTTCAAGGATTTAAACATTTTTCTTCTCGAAACGAGTATGTTGGACCAAACTTAAATGAAAATAACTAGGAAAGAGAAACATATGATGTGTCATTCAATAGTGCAATTTTTATCTTGTCGAATGAACTTGTTACATTATGTGATTTGAAAACAATTAAAGAAGACAGACATGTTAAACCTTGGACATGTTTGACATTACTTTTGAGAAATCAAATGGAGTTTTTGAAATCCCAAAAGTTACTTTTGAACTTGTTTTGTTAATTTTGTAAAAATGTTAATTTCTTCTAGTTAGAAAAACTTTAAAAAGGTCTTCCAAAAGAAAAAGTTCTTTTTAAAAAATAATGATTTCCAAACGTCAATTAAGATAGCTTCATCAGGAAGCTCTTTTACAATAAGTATAAGCCCCTGCTAAACGGCTCTTTGTACAACCTTGTGACTCTTTCTTGTAGAATTGAGTATATATAATACAATATATTGACATATTTTGTATATTGAGCTAGACATACTGTGAATTGATTATGCAAGAGAAACATGTTTTCTTTTTTTTAACGGTCGATTGTCTATCGGTCCATGAAATAAGATACACACAATCTATTGAAGTTTAAACTATAGACTTTAGTTTAGAAATTATTGATGATTTTATGGCTGTTTGCAAGCCGAATTATTGGAAAAATTAGATTGGTTTATGAGATGAAAAAGAAAATATATTAAAAAATGACATTTTTTCATTGTTGCAACCAATCATTAACATTTTAGAATTGACTAATGTAAACCCAATAATTGTCTGGCACTTAAATCGCACGTTTTATTGGACTTTATAAGTTGTATTCATGCGAGTAGACAGTCTACTTTTCTCCAATAGAAGAAAATATATCGTTTATAACAAGGCAAATTTATGCAGGTACAAGAGACAATACTTCACTATTATAAAGAAAGTGACACAATACAATTATTATGGAATAAATTTACAATTTGGTTTCCGTCACTATCTTCTCTTTGGATAAATTCGGCTAAATTTTCTCTCGAACAAAATGATAATCTAATTCAATATATTTGATTTTCTTAGGATCAATAAACACGATTGACTGCAATATAAAGTGCCACACTTGCAGTTTTAACTTTTAAAGATATCTAGTATGGAGAGAGATTGAACCAAAATCTTCAATAAAAAAAAATCAACTCTTCTCACATTTTTAAATTTTTAGACGAAATAATTCAATTGATAATCGAAAAAATACATTAACCAATTAAGCCCTTGGTTGATTTTCTTTAAACAAAAACTCTTTAATTTTCATATTCATTTTTTACCATATATTCACGCAATAAAATATTTTGGACAATTTTTCCTATTTTTTAACTACACATTCTCAAAAAAAAAAAAGTTACTATTCAAAACCTCATTTTCTCCTAATTTATCCTTATAATGACCATCAAATAGGGAATAAGAATATTAAATATTTTATAAGGTTGACCTTTTAAGATGAAATTTCAAATCTTAACATGGTATCAGATCATATTAAGTTCCAATGAGCAATTCGATACAATTAAAATACAAAAAATGAGCGTACAAATTTCAAGTTTGATTTGTTCAAATGAGTCAATATCTTGCGAGAACATGTTAAATGATAAAATCTTATATTAAATAAAGATAAAAACATGCACAAAATAAAAAATAAAATAAAAAAACTAAAAGGTTGAGCATATCAATGCTCATTCATTCGAAAACTTAAAATCCTGAAGTGATCGGGCTACTTGGCCAAATAAAATATCATTATATCATAATGAGATAGATCGGGGGATACATAGCATGAGTTGGGAGCACCTAATCTAAATCACCATGCTCGGGGGCCTATCAACTCGACATGAGGATGCCTATTTTTTGAACCCAATGTACTTGTGCATCTCATTCCAGGAATTTGCACCTTGTGCACGAGCTCTTGACATGGATGCACATGGCCTATGATGTGTGGAATTTTTGTACGACCCAACCACTCACGATCTCATGCTCGAGGTCATGATAACCTCGAGCACTCTCCCGGTGATATTTTCAATTTTGGTATCCCTGAGAATCACCCCTGACTCAACTGGAGGTATTCTCACCTATGTGTCTTCAGTCGTCGAGTTTGAAGCTCCTCGGGTTAGTGTGCATACCTTGAGGATGTGATTTAGTCCATTAACAAAATCACTAATGTCATTAATCTAATATGACTCTACCACAAGTGTTTTATGCTTATCCAAACATTATCTCACAACTTCAATCAAACTACAACTCTTAGGCATGAAAAGACCCCATGCACTTCACAACTCTTTAATCAAATAAGGATGTTCAATTGATTTATCCTACTAGAAGTACACTAGTTGGAGTGTACTGCCTACCTTTATACAAGGTCTTGGATCATTATTCATGTAGGCTTTTACATAATTTTCAATTAATAGCTTTAAGCATCAATTATTTCTCTAACTTAAGTATTGGAAGAGTGATGGGGAATCACCTCGATGCCTTTATTTCAGGTACTAGAAGATTTCGTTCGTATTCATTCTTAACCCTCAAGCTCGAAAATCACCAGGTGCGGTTTTTGATAGCGTCGCTAACAAATTAAATTTTTAAATATATAATGCTTCAATTATATAGCATGGTATATGTAAATGGATAGTCTTGAAACTGTAACAAACATATATATAAGAGTTTAGATTATTTCTTTTAACAAGACTAACCTTTTAGGTGAAATCCTAAGTTTGAATATGGTATTAGAATAAATTAAAATTAAACGAGTAATTCGATCCGTTTAAAGCTCAAACTAGCATTTGGATTCTAAAACTGATTTACTCAAACAAACTATCATCTTCAGAACATTTTAGAATAAAGAACGAAAATAGATGACCATATAAACATTTGAGATTTTTTTCTTAACAATGTTCGCCTTTTAAGATAGAATCCTGGATCTTAATAATGTATGTATCGAAATGAATTTTTGTATTTTAAAGATATTAAGAAAGAATTCCCTTGATTATGAGAAATATATAGTATCTACATGCACATCAATTTAATTAGAATGTCCAAATTATTTTTATTCGATTTAAATTATTGAACAAGTATCTATGTATTAAAAACATCACATTTTAATATCTTACAACAATTTATCACGCTTTTTCCAGAAAAAAACAATGCTTAGAAATGTCATATTGATAGTTGGCATACAAACAAATTGCACTGAAATTACTTTCTTTCATAAGTCTATCAAAGATCACTCGAAGTGGTTGGATTAAGTATTCAAGTTCAATTATAAATAAAGGAAGAACCCAAGATGATGTAACGTGTATGATTTTGAAAAGTTCTTAATTATTCAAAATTGTACAAACCATAAAGAATTATCCATCTCGATGATTAAGTACAAACCAAATGTGATCTAAGATACATA
This sequence comes from Fraxinus quadrangulata, assembly GCA_903798255.1. Taxonomy (NCBI): domain Eukaryota; kingdom Viridiplantae; phylum Streptophyta; class Magnoliopsida; order Lamiales; family Oleaceae; genus Fraxinus; species Fraxinus quadrangulata. The sequence continues at coordinate 79,728 of CAIGRB010020546.1, forward strand.
AAGATCTCGATTATTCAAGATTGTATAAACCACATATCAACCCGTCTTCGTGATTAAATACAAATCAAACATGAACTAGATGGATAGATTACCACTCGTAGTCTATAACGTAGTATGGTCAATATTATTCAGAAAATACTACAATCTGACCATCATAACAGTGCCGATATTAGTTTGCCGCAACATTTGACCTAATGTAGAGGGTTGTATGGCAGCAATGGGGGCTGCAAGGTGCCAACACTCCATGGACAAAACCCTATTTCATCATTTGCTGCAAATGGATTTCCTTCAAGAGGAAACACATTAAAATTTGGTGGAATTTCTTCATGGATTTTGAACTTTTTTGGTGCTCGAAATTCGTCTTGGAATCCCTTCGTTTCAACTTCATAATCAGATTCAAATTCCTTTTCATTTGATTGATCAGATTCTTCACTTAGAGAAGGCAGGGACAGTACAGGAGAAGAATGAGGCTTGTTTGGCTTAGTACTAGGTACACCATTCTTGTATTCCTCGAATATACGGTCCATAAATCTTCTTTGTGCTTCAATCCTCATTTTCAAGCTCTTTTGAACCTATAGAAAAATGAGTTTATGTACATAATTTTCTTGTTATAGGAATCTTGTTGGTGAAATAAAGGTATTCTTATGCAAATTCACTTAAGCTGCACAACGTTTTAGTTGAGTTGTTTCGTCTTGAATAATACAACTGACGAGATTTCGTTGTGCTGATTCTATGATTTTTCTTTCGCGCCGAGCATTTGAATCTCCTTAAAGAGAGATTTCATTGTTTATGAGTGAATGAATTTTGTGTTGGAAATTGGTTTAGAAGATTGAAAATTTGATTATGTGTCAAAACCAAAAACTTGGAAAAGGGACTTTCGTGTCAATTTCGGCTTAATATTCGAACTTAATCCGATGGTCAAATTACTAATGTAAATAGCCCAACTTGTTCTACTCGTCGAGTAGATCGTTATGGTATATTTGAAATCTCAAAACTAATTCCGAATGATTGAGAAATTGCGGTCTAAAGTTGGGAAGAAAAATAGAGAAAGCTGTCTGAAAAATTGACTAAGGTTGTTGCTAGCTTATAGCTGGATTGTCGCTTGAGCGACAGCCAGCGACAAGCTAGCGAAAGAGTTATTTTTGCTCGTGCGAGAAGAAAGCGACGAGCTAGCGACGATGAATGGTGCGACCTTTTGTAAGAGTTGTTGAGCTTGTGGCGCAACATTTCATTCATAACCTCTCATCCTCTATATATAGGACCCCTTGGACGTCCTTTATGCATCTCATATAATTATATATCATTCTTTACATGTTATATTGCATAAAACACTTCATCAAAAGTGATTTCTTTGAATATTGAATATCCATGAATCTGAAATCCACTAGTAAATGTAATTGACTAGTGTAATGATTTGATAAAAATCCTCCAATCGAGATTTACCAAGAGATCCAAGTATACCGCATATCAAAGGGAATGAGATTAAGCATACTACATAAGAATCTTTATAATGGTAACTCTACCTTGTTGACTGGAGATCACAAGATCTTGGTTCAAATGGACAACTAGCTTATGAAGATTTTATGAAGCACTTAAGAAATTATTCCTACTCATTTCTATGATAATTAAAGTACTTTCTGCAGAATGATTGAAGGTGAAGATACTCTTTTAATGATTCTTATATCTTGATTAAGTCAAGTAGAGTAGGACAGAATACTCTTAATAGGAGGTCACCTATGTAAGTGTAAAGTGGAGCCACTTCAATGAGAATTGTTCGAGGCTAAAATTCTCTAAACACTTATGAAACTCAAGAGTTGTTCAGGGCCAAAATGAACACAATCATGAGAACCATAAACGGTTTAGGGAAGCATTGTGTGAATACTGTTGTTCTGATTTACACCAACGGCTGAATGGTTCAAGATATCACGTTCACCAATTAGCTAGAAAATTCGATAGTATTTCACTAAGGAATGTTCAAAGTCAAAAGCTATCTTACCTAATGCAACGTTTTTCCGCTCTCTCTTTACTAGTGTCTGCATTGTCATTTACATGTGGAATTTCCATTCATGTGGGGGATTGTTGAAAATTAGTTTAGAAGATTGAAAACTTGGTTAGGTGTCAAAAATCAAAAATTTGGAAAAGTAACTTTCGTGTCAATTTCGGCTAAATATCCGAACTTAATCTGATGGTCAAATTACTAATATAAATATACCAACTTGTTCTACTCATCGAGTAGATCGTCGTGGCATATTTGAAATCTCAAAACCAATTTAGAATAAATGAGAAATTGCGATCCAAAATTGGGAAGAAAAATAGAAAAAGTTGGCTGAAAAATTGACTAAGGTTGTTACTAGCTTATGGCTGGATTGTCGCTAGAGCCATAAGCTAGTGAAAGAGTTTCTGTTATTTTCGCTCGAGCGGGGAGATGACGGCTGGCTAGCGACAGTGAATGGTGCAATCTTTTGTAAGAGTTGTTGAGCTTGGGGCGCGACATTTCATTTACAACCTCTCATCATCTATATATAGGACCCTTTGGACGTCCTTTATGCAACCCATATAATTATATATCATTCTTTACATGTTATATTGCATAAAATATTTTATCAAAAGTGATTTCTTTGCATAAAATCATAAGTTCGGTAAAGAAAGAATTACATTCAAGTTCGTTGGTCTAAGCCATTTGGAGTGCTCCTATGACTTTACATGGTCGTTGTATCTTGAGAGATGGTTGCCGGAAAACAGTTAGCACCAATGCGGGGCAAATCCATTTTATGGACAAAGTGTTCAACACTTGCATCGGCCAATCGCGTCACTTGCATTTCTTCTTTTCTTATCCTTCTCATTTCTAATTTCATTTATATTTGATTTCGGAATATTGTTAACCTTGGTTATATCTTTATATTGCAAGGTTCAACGACGTACTTTCATTCGTGAAAAGTGACGAGTCCATATTCATGTATTCGGATTCGGTAAATCATTAAATTATCATTTCAACTATTTTGGTAAGTCAAATTATGTTTCGATTTCATTAGCATATAAACGATATGTTTGTTGTGAATATAATGTGCACATTATCGGTGTAATATCCCCAACATTTTGATATCAATTTTGTAAAGTAAATTTACCTCAATTTGATCGTTCCATCGTCTATGTGCTTCCATTTGCATTTTTAGTGCTTCATTTAGCTGAGCACCTCTACATCAACATCAACATCAATATACATATATTACTAATAACATGGTGAAGTTGAAGAAGCAAATATTGAAAAATCTTCATATTAATAAACAAGGAACTCACGATTTCGTGCTGAAATTTGGCAATTCTTCTGATATACTTCTTCGTTCAATTTTGTCTTCTGTGTGTCACAAGATTTAGAATTTTATATTTAAACAATGAGAAACTTGGGAAAACAAGAATTAGAAATTAATCAAGTTGACTCACTGTGGCCACCTTCTGGGGTGAATATTGATATCCTGTATTTCTGTAAAAAGTGAGGAATTACTCATATTATAGTATGTTATATTTCAAGGAAATATGTTTATATATTAATTAAAAAATGAAAAAATAAATGATACTTGATTCAAATGTTTGTAGATTGAAGCAGCGGTAAGTGAGTTGAGTTCAAAATATTGTGAGATGGTTTGATTTCCATCTAAAACTAGTATCACGTGAAAACAATGCCACATGGTATGTTGATATCGGCATTCATAAATAACGTTTGATTTGGTATAATATTATAGTTTAATTAATTAAACAACTAAAAACTGTCATAGTCCCAATAAGTTGGTTGTGTGAATCCTTCTTGGCACTTCCAATTGCTGCATCTATGTGAAGAGTATACTATATGCGGACACGAGTGCAAGATTACGTGAAGACTAATCATACTCTCCCTCAACCTTGATCGACCGTCACGGTAAAGTTGACGGAAGATTGGATCACCTTAATATTCACACTATATAACCGATCTGGTAGGGAGCCATTTTTTGTATCCAAGAGACGAGTGAAGAAAAATAATTGTATTCTTCTTCGTTATCATGAAAATCTGTAACAACAAGTGAACGTTACTCTTAAATTGAGGTTGAACCTGAACCACTGTAATTTTGTGCTTTTGCTCCTTTTTTTTATTGCTTTTCTAATTATTGTGGCTCTCAAAACTAGAGACGAAGAGTTTAATCCATATAGAGTTGGATAATGCGTGTTTGAGAGAGAGCGAGAGAGAACCTGTAAGTGGCTTTTCACGTGATATATAGTTAGTCCAGGAATTGCCATTGCTTTCAGAATTCCTTTTGGTGTAGCCCCTGGATGATCATAAAGTGCGCACAGACATTTATTAAGCCTCACAAAACCAATCAGTACACATTAACTTAGACATAATTTTAGATAATCTAACGTACTATCTGGTCCACCGATCTGATTAACTGCTTTCTCGAACAATTCATGCAATTCATTCGTCCATTTTAACCGCTCTTTCAACGCGCCAGTCGACCGACTGGAGCCCATGTTGCAACCAGGTGACCTTGCAAACCTGTCAGGCAAGGAACGAGTAATAGTGCTCCACTTAAAAAGAATATATTCAGATAAAAAGAACACTGCAGAAACAAATTTCCAGGAAAGATATAAGCAGGCGATAGCACTAAGATAAGATGATATGTGCAGAGATACCATGAATTGTCTGCAACTGACGGAGCAAACCAAGAAAAAAGAGTCCAAAATTCCCAAATTTCAAGCTCATTCTCTTGTTTGTATCACATGGTGAAAAAACCTAAAAATTACAAACAGGAACATGTTTCAAAATGTCGGATAGATTCGTAATTTTGCTGCTTGCACGGTATGAAAATCTTCGATAAAAACAAATATACAAGACAGGAGGAGGGAATGGATCTAGGCATTTGTCACTTCTCTGCCTGAGTCGTGAGAAATTTCTCTTCATTTCGACCCAAGAAAACATGACTTGCTAACGATAAGTATTTAGAACTCTTCAAGAAATCAAAGATTCTTTTATATTAGCTTTAATAGCATAGGAATAAAGCACAAAATTGAGGAGATGGACTCTGTCCCTACTGCAATTAACTGTTATAAACATCACAAGAGATGTCAATTACAAATAGTAGAAAGGTAATATTGCTATATAAATTTGTCGACCACCAAATTAACACTACAACTCCTCAGTTGATTTAGTAACCAATCACTACTGCCTGTTTCGCTTCGTGCAAGAAGGACATTTGTATTGCTTTATATTCTCGGCTTTAGCAGGAGTTATCTTCACACATTTGCCATGGAACCACTGTTCACAAATGTCACAGCCAATCCAGAACTCTTCTGCATCATAATTTCCACCACAGCTTCCACATAGTGTTTCACTATGTTCATCGTCCTCCTCCTCGTAGCTTTCGTCTGCCAGTTTGGGGTTGCTCTTCATCTGACCATCACTAGATCGCTGCAAGGAATCGAGCTAAATCAATTGCAGGTCTAAGAGCACTCAAACATTGTGATCGTGGGGAGCCAGCCAAAACTATGTTTTAACAAGTATCAGTACCTAAATCTACTTGTGAAATTTAAATTAATTTCACCTGTGCCTTCACCCGACCTTAGGTTTGCCTCAGGAGAAAAAAGATCAGAATCCAGAAAAATTATATCTATAGTGAGACATATATGTTTGAGCCAACCCTACCTTTTTGTTGCCTCTGGATCTGCTTCCGCTATCTGCGGTTGCCTTGTCCTTTATGGGCTTCCTTTCAGTCACAACTTCAAAGACTGTGGGCAGATCATTGATCAAGCTGAACAGGCGTTTCCTGCAAGAACAGACAGAAATATATATATAATAAATCACAGGCCAAGGGTGTGGTTCATAGTCTGAAAATGCACATCCCAAAAAGAAAATCTATAAAAACATTTAACCACAATCGATGCCAGTAATTCATCTGTAATCAGAAGTTTGCAGTCATTTATATATCCTCATAATAAATCACAAGCCAAAAGTGTGGTTCCTTGTCTGAAAATGCACATCCCAAAAAGAAAGTCTATAAAAACATTTAACCATAATCGATGCCAGTAATTCATCTGTAATCAGAAGTTTGCAGTCCTAAATGAAAGCAAAAACTAGCAAAAAACTGCACATGGGAATCCACACTGAAACACCAAATATCAATACTTTAGAATGCTTGTCTTTACTTGTCTCCTGGCTACACATCATGTGATATGCACAGGAGCGAGGAGGTAAAATAATTTTATCAAAGTCATTTCAATGCGTTCAAGTTCCTACATACTCCCCCAAAACTGTAATTCAGGGACTGGTCCCAGTATATATGTACTGCTACAAAGTCAATTAGTTCAACTGCAAAAAGCAAAAGATATAGATAGTGCCATCAAAATCATGAGCCCAAAACACTTTTGAAGCTTGTCGTCGGAGTAAGATAGAAAATTATTGATATGTTATGGAACAAATTAGATACGAAGCATTCCTGGATGACATCAGACATGCATAAATGAAGGAGAATTTGAAGCTGTGCCATTGCTACTTTCAAGGTTCTTTTAACAGACTTTTGAAGCTTGTGGTCAGAGTAAGAAAGAAAATCATTGGTATGTCATGAAGCAAATTAGATAGGAAGCATTCCTGGACGACATCAGAAATGCATAAATGAAGGAGAATTTGAAGTGGTGTCATTGCTACTTTCAAGGTAATAACGCATTCATGTATCTTTTCCTCATTAGAAGTTGTATTTCTGCCACTACAAGCGACCTTCTACCACACGTTTAGACAAAGTATAAACCAATAGAAGGTGAATGGAATACAGTAAATCAAAGAATTTGATGAGTTTGAGCTGGATACAACTTAAAATTGATCTCTCCAAAGACTTGACTCACTCCATTGTCACATCTGATGAAGTTCACTTACCCAGGACCAAAAAAATATCAATGTGAGGAAGAGTTTCAAACTCCTTTATCCGACATAAAAAAACTAGCAATGCTTGAATTTTAAAGTCAGCCAAATGCAGATATATGTCGATCAATCGAGATCTACTTGCCCTATATTGTAATAACAATGCCCAATCATGGTCCAATAGAGTGAGAAATACTAAGATGAGAGAAACTTAAGAATGTATATAGTTTTGAAATTTGTTTGAGAATTAATAATGAGGTTTTCTTTAGCAGAATCAGTCAAGGTTGGAATGCAACAACAGTAGTTTGTAAATCTGAGTGATAAACACCGCACCGAAAGATTTGCAAGTACGATTAGCATTTCACATCTTAAAGTTCATCTATCACTAGAATATGTTTCTAAATCTCTTGTTCATTATATAAGTAGACACGTCTCCAGCATTTTATTTGCCTCCACAGTTTTCATGACAGTACTTAAACCCTGACCTTAGTTTCTGCACAAGACAGTCCAAATTGGTTTCTTTATTATGTTACAACCATGTCATAGACTACTTAAATCATTTGTACCTTTTAGACTTTTAGTCCACAAGAACAAGCAATGTATGTAGCATCATAGAGATCCCTAGAAATCTTCGTATAAATTGAACGACCAAAACTATTTTAAGCAGTCACAGAGCAGACAATATCTATTCATCCCGACTTAGCATCATCACCTCCTATGTTATCAACGTTTTTTCAATTTAAAAAAAAAGAAAAGAAAAAAACAGCTCTTATTCTCTCCATATGAACTTTCTAATATCTAGGGACTGGTGAATCTTGCACAAGGCTAGTCGGCAGCATCCTCACCATCAAATGATATGCAGAGATGTAACTTATGGACATTGTCAGACAAGTCAACGTGTTGAAAGATATTAAAACAGGAAAAAGAGGATAACTATTTGAGGTCCTGAATATTCATAGATCGCTACAATTTTTTACAGAATTCAGCTTCAAATAGAATGTTCTTTATCTTGTGTGTCACAGACATCACGTAGAACATAAAAAATATGTGTGGTGGGAAGTAAAAGGAAAATGTATGATATCAACTGTCCATGCATGCTAGGCAAGCTGGATCGCAAGTAATTAATTAAACAAGTCACCTCATACTAGTATCATCACGCTCAAGCATATAACAGGCGAAAGTGACAATATAGTTATCTTGGGAGTGCTTGGAGAAAATTCCAATGAACAAGCTTGATTAACAACCAACCCAGATGTGTGGTTTGATTCAGGCTCCAAAATCTTACCACCAATTTTCCAGTTTGGTGTTATTTGCAATATTACAGAATTAGGCGTGAGCAGTCAAAGGGCCACAAGAAAACCTAAAGTAAACACAGAATCGTTCTATACTTCAGCTAATTAATGTTTTATATTACTATGTAAATCAAATTTACTATTTTAAAATTTTGAGATTTTGGAACTTTATTAATTTAATATTGTTTGATTAATCAGGCATAATTTTTTCTTGATCTTTTCACTGACCTATTTGATGAACAAAGAAAAACAAAACTGAAGCATCCATGGTTCTCTCAGTTCAATGCTGTTTCTAAAAGGTGTGGAGCCTAATCAGCCTTGAAAACGACTCGGAGTTACTCAAGGAATTTTATAATTCACATAAATAATCTAGAATTCATGAAGAAGAAAGCTAATCATCATCCACAGATAAAAAAAAAAAAAAAACAATTTCATTTGGGTTTCGAGTAGCCTGGAAATATCATGCACCTTTCATTTCGGTTGAGCCGGGCTCCAAGATAGAAAGCCACGGAGAGCAACCAGCAATCACTGTGCACAGAAATTAGTGAAAGCCAATCTCCGCGGGTCATTCCATCCCTAGCAAAATTGATCCCAAGTGCTGGCTCTGGTAGCTCAGGTGGGACTTCTTCAGCTGGTAGGTTTACTTCCCAAGTTTCATTTGAATGTCCATACAGACACAAGTTCTCCTTTTCTATAAAATTGGTAATCCCAAAACCAAAAATGAATATCTAGAGAAATTAAAAACCAAAAATCATGAACAAATGAAGGAACTGAACCGACTTAAGGACTATATGCTGAAAAGAGTACTTGATCAACTAAACAGACAGATCTTCACTCTGTCTGTTTTTTATAGTATAACAAGAAGATAAACCAATAGTTAAACTTAATATTCGTATTCCAATGCTTAAGAAACTGAGTAACTAACATAATCAAATTTAGCATAAAAAATACAAAACAGAAAACTCTTGTCCCACCTCAAGTAAAGAGTAAAAATAATAGTTACAACGGCCAAATTTAGGTAAATCCATTTCCGCAGTATACATTCCCAGCAGAAAATACTTTCTCATGGAATACAGATCGCTACAGGAAAATGGGGGGAAGAAAAAGGAAATATTATTTCTGCGCAATTCTTTTCACTGCATTAAAAAAAAAAACACAAATTGTTCAAAAAAGGAGGGACGTCATCAATTGCCCGATTCCAGAAGGAAGCTTTTGTTAAAGCTATAAAATTTCTATAATTAACTTTCAATATTAACAAAAGGCAGCCCAATTAAACCTTCAAATTTCAAAATAAACAAAATCCATAATCAAACAAAAATCCCCAAAATTCACAATTTTCACTCTCTCTTAACAATCATTATCGAACTCAAAAGGTCAATTTGATGTACATGAAATAATAAATTCACATATATAAAAATGAAAGAAAAAAAATTAAATCTGAAGTTAAAAAAATAAAATAAATTACCTGGATCACAGAGACGGTAAAATTCATCCACATCTGTAAAAACCAAAAAGAAAACAACATTCCACACTAAGGTACATATTTTAAAAAAAAATTAATTTCCCACGTCCTTGTAAGTAGTATTCAAATATGCAGAGTACCGCAAGTTAAAGCACGAATAATTCCCCCACGACGAGCGCTGTAATCTTTGAAGATCTCCTCTACAGTTCTGGGGCTTGAAGAAACTGAAGCCATTTCAGTATACAAATTATGGGATCTAAAATCTATTGAGTAATTATTAACAGTTTATTCCATAGATTGAAAGAATTGTATGAATTGGAAATGCAGAGAGAAAGAGGAAGAGGGTTGAGTGTGCATGTAACGGGAGAATCAAATATCAGAAAAAAATTGCAGTGGTCAATTGTTTTTCACTTGATATCCAACTTTCAAATTTGTGACACTTTGGTCCTAAAAAATTATTTGAGATGTAAAATTAAAATAGATAAATGATTTCAAACGATAAAATAAATATGAGAGAAAAGATGAAGGAAGAAGAACAAAAAGGCATAAATCTAAATCAGTGTCTCGATATGACGATATACATTACTTCATCACCATCTTTTTTTATTGACTCCTCGTTTTTTCACAATTTCTCACTTGCTACGCCTCACCTATCTATTTCAATTTTGTGATAGATTCTCTTTTACATATTTTTTCTACCTTAACACGGGATGACACTTGAAAATAAGTACAGACGTTAAAAAGGAGACAACGTGAAGATAGACAAGACGGAGGAATTTTTTTTCTAAATTTTTATGTAAACTTTGTTTTAATCAAAATAAGGATAAAATTACATTGATTAATCAAGTATTGACTTTCTAAAGACAAAATAGAGAGAACGAGGCGCTATAAAAAGTTGTATACCAATGTGCCAAGATAACTCTAGGCAACCAATTTGATAAAATTTAAAGGGTTGGGGACTTCATCGAAATTTTCCTCAAAATAAAATTAAAAAAAAAAAGTCAAAACCCGTTTGGTGTACGTTAAAATTATACTAAAATATTTAAATTTATGATTGAAGAATTTCATAAAATTTGTAATTAAAATTAACTGTAGATTTTAATCCAAATCAAGCATGGGCGCAGTCTAAGAAATGCTAAATGGTATAATAAACAATATTGTTTACAATATCATCATCTAATAAATAATATTGTTTAAAATAACATTCTCGATAATATAATTTAATTAGGCTCAAAAATCTCATTATTTCAAGTAAGCCTTGGTGGGGTCCATTTTGGTGTCACGAACTAGATCAATTCATCTTTGTTTGAAACTTTTTCTTAAAAAAAATAAATAAATAAAAGGAAAAACTTATCCTATGTGTAAGACAAGATTTGAACATGTGGACTCTCGTACAATTTGGTCCAGCTAAAGTCGTTTAACATCTACGTTAATCGGACTCTAGAGTGCATTTGGCTCACATTAAATTATAATTTATTTTTTTTTCTTTTTTTTTATCGATCACACATTATTCAATAAAATAATATTACACGTAAATTTTTAAAAAAAATCTTTTTTTTTAACTATATATTTATCAAAAAATTATTGTTCCTCTCATTATAGTAATGAGAGTTGAATAATGGAGGTCAAACGGGCACTTACAAACTTTCTAGGTAATAATTAAGGTTCGACTTCTTAATATTTCAATTAGTAACCTTCAAAAGTCAACTTGGATCCTCAAAAACCATCAACGTATGTTTACTTCAGTGATTTAAAAGTTGGACGGAAAAATTGTAAAACAACTTAACTTCTAACTTTAAGTTACGTGAGAATTGCATTGAAGTTTAACGTCAATCTATATTGGTAGTTTCTGTCACGTAGTCAGGGTCCTAAAACTAAACAACATGAAAGATTGGGGACGACAACATGCTCTTAAAATATCTTTAATAGACTCTATTTTTAAAGAGCATATTTTCTAATTTAGGAAGCATTTATAAATTTAGAGGGTAAAACTTTAAGTATTCCAACATACTTTTTATATTTAACACTTAATTTTACTATTATAAAGAATATTTATTATTTTTTTTCTATTTTTTATTTTCACTAGCTTCCATCCAAATTATTATATCATTTTTTTTCATTGAAAATTGATGCATTTAATTGTAAATTGTGAGTTTGGCTCTCTAAATTTAGATAGTTAAACTCACTATTTATTTTAAAACTAGTCATTAATGTGTGCGTTACAAGAATTTTTTATTTGTTGTATTTTTATTAGTGTAGAAATTGTAGACGTTTAAAAAAAGTAATTTAAGATTTATTGGATTATTCAAGAGTTTTAGGATCATATTATTGCGTCGTTAATGCTTCATCTAACAAGAAAATTATTTCAAAAGCTGATATTACTACACAGAAAAATTTACCAAAAAAAAAATGTAAACATCACGTGTATGTAGAACATGACAGTACATGATAATAAAAACGTTTGATATACATAAAAATTGCAGGTTTACATGAGTAAGAAATATTTGATTCATTAAATAACATATGATGCATCGAAAAATGAAAATGTATAGCAAAGAAGTTGTAAATGATACCATGTAAAATTTACAAAATATATAGAGTAATAGATCTAGAGGACCTAGATTTGAGCAAGAAAGAGAAGTTAGTTTTAGGCTGTGAGTTAAGTAGACTACTTTATATTGAACGGTCGAAATTATTACAAGTGTGAGTACACGTGAATTTCAAACATAGAACTTGAGCACAATTTAAACATAAAACCAAAACATTCTACTGCAAAAATTGTTCAGCCAAACAAAGTCACATCTAACAAAATTTAGAAACTTCTCTAATAGTGAGATTACATTAGGGAAACATCATGAGATCAACCTCTATATTATGAACATTATATAATTTCAAATGGTTGTGTCTTAAGGGGTAATGCTTCTACAATGAAAGAATGTAACAGATTATTGTTGTCTTAGTACACATAATTCAAATTGGCATGTCCACAATACAATAGACACACAATTTAATCAAATTTGTGATCAAACTTCCACAGCTTGCTTTCCATAAGAGAATTCATAGTTAACTACCTTGAAAAATAAAAGGCAAACTTTTCTTAGATTCTACTGAATAAAATAAAAGGAGGATTTACCAAATTTAATATGCCTTTAAAGCATATTATGACAAAAGTGTTTCAAGTCATATATGTACACTCAATAGTCAAAGCTTGCATATAATGAGATAATAATGTGAATCATTCCATATGATTGCACCTATATTGAATTGCAAGTGGAATAAAAAATTATAATTATGTAATGTCAAGAAATGCCATACTTACCTTAACTTTGCAAAGTTAAAAAGTCCCACTTTTGTTAACACGATCAATGGTGAACTTAACTGGAATGCATCAATCGAGCAAACTATACCAAACTATACAAGCTTATATGTTTCTAAAGTTACACCTTAAGTAAAGGATAAAAGCTAAGCAACGATAAAAACTTTAAAAGTGTCATAAATATAACTTGGTTAAACAAGTTCTTCTACTCAAAAGATCCTAAATCACAAATATACAGAAACAAACAAAACAATGAAGGTTTGAAAATTCTAAATATATGGGTTTAAATCTACGATACGAGAAGAAAGAATAATGCAGGGAATAAATACCTAACTATTCAAAGTCTAATACGACGTTGTTTTTATAGCAGCTTGGGGAAAAATGATGTAGAAATGGATATAAAATGTATAAAACTGGAGGACTGGAGGAGTGAAAATTGAAAAAATGAACAGGAAAATCTCATTTGTTACTATTGAATCTACAGTAACTACAAAGTGCCCTTGCACCTCTTTGAGAGCATCTTGATTCTAGAAGGTCTCATCCTCTTCAATCTCCCCACCAAGTAAATTTGTCATGTTATCAAAGTAATTTCAAGAATTCACTTTCATTCAATTCAACCATGTATGTGCTTAAATTTATTTGGTATACAAAAGATATTAGTACTCAAAAGTACACTATCGTTTTCCTCTGGTTAACCGACCATCAAGAAATACATGCTGTTGAATCTCTTCCTTGCTTTTCTACATTGTATTTTACTCCACCCCACAAAACAAAATCCACAGACCCATTATAAAACCAGTATGCAAGAACTTTTTTTATAAGTCTGCATTCTTCTTATGATGCTATCAACGTTAAAACGATTCATCGAACATTTAATGGGCAATTCTGAAACTGCCCATTAAACCACAAATGTGTTCCCTCCAGTAAAACTCGATAAAGACCCGTTCTTTCGTGTTTTCTCCTCTTTCTTTACAAAATTTATGCTTTGGGACTGGGTCTCGAGTCCGTAACAGCGTATTTTTCTCTGGGAAGAGTAGGATTTGTTGGATAAATAATTCGTAAACGAATGCCGGTTTAACTAATACCAAATTTACAACATATACTGGATATGCAGCTTACCGAATATGCAACTTACCAGATATGCAACTAACATACTGTATATGCAACTAATATATCAGATATATATAATTAACATACAATATATGCAACTAACATACCGGATATGCAATTTACCGTGTAGACAATAACTTACCGAATAATAGTTAAGATATAGCAGATTAAATAATTCTCTAATCACAATAAACAAAATAAGTTATATAAATCACGATAAAATAAAACAAATCATTTAAATTGTAGAGAATAAAAAATTCAATTGAACTTTAAAAATCGAGGCCTGTGTGAACATAATTTCCTTAAAACAGGTTTGCTCTCTCAACGTAGGTGCTTGATTTCCTACGCCAACAATGCCATGTATCGCCTAAAGCAGGGATCATAGTACCACTACACAACGCCACTCTCCAATTCCTTTGCGATTTTTTATGGTTTTTTGGAAAAAAAATTTCATCAGAGGGAAATCGAACACAAATACATAGAAATAAATAAGAAAATGAAGGTTTGAAAATTATATTAGATAAAATATTCGTGAACGAATGTCGATTTAACAAATACCAAATTTACAACATACATCGGATATGCAACTTACCGTATATGTAACTTACCAGATATACAACTAACATACCTACCTGATATGCAGCATAAATACCGTATATACAACTCACATACCGAATATGCAGTTTACTATTGCATCTACAATAACATCTCAATAATTACTATTGTATCTATAGTAACTACAAAGTGTCATTTTTATATAGTAGGGATTAAATAATTTGCTAATCACAACAAACAAACAAAATAAATTATATAAA
>CAIGRB010020561.1:0-10799 GCA_903798255.1 Fraxinus quadrangulata
CTCATCACATTTATTACTTGCACAACGAACCCGTACACTTGCGGGATTCATTCGAACATATAACATGATGAAATTGGAGTCAAAGCTCTGATACCAACTGATGCGAACCCCGTAGTAACGGTGATTGAGAAATCCACAACTAGATTGATGCGAAACCCAAGAACGCCAATTAAATCAAGTTTTGGATTTGAACCTAACAAGGTGAACCAAAAAACCTAATGATAACGACGACGCGTTCAACCCCTTGGTTACACAATGAAGAACCCACGATCCGATATTTGAATGCCACAAGATTTAAATCTTGATAAGTTCGGTTTGTTGTCAGTTGAAGAAAAAGAGAAAGTAATAACCTCTCCAAAAATAAATTGTCAACAATTTTTTAACAATGAATGTTTTTGGTATTTATGCCAAAACCCTAGAAACTAGATAAAAAAATGGAAATTAAGTCCACAATATTGAAAAAGTATAGTAAGAATATAATTCTAGTGAAATTAGGAAACTCACGGGAAAAGGAAAATTTCATCCAACTTTTGAACTATACGACAACATAGTTCATTTGGATGCGGTCGCATAGAAGGAATTCAATGCAGCCTTTTGCTCCCGGTAAATACCTATGCGACGCATGGTTGAAATAACTATATGGTCGCATAGGTATAAATTTTAGCCCCTTCCTCCTTTGCTCGAATCAAGTTCACTCATCCCGATTCCGGCCTCGACCCCAACATGGAACTTGCTCCATTCTTCGTCACGATTACTATATCGTCAACCATAGCTTGAACAAGCAATGTCATCGCTTCTTTTACCTGCTTTGCCCTCGATTGAGTCATCAGTCCTTCTTTAACTAACAATGGATCCTTCATTGGACTTGTCCTCGTTTCAATGGCAACTTGGATCATATCAGAAAATGTGCAGAGAACTACAACAAAGAAAATGTAGAGAAATCATGGTTCATTCTTGCATCTATTCCAGAACTAAGAATGCCTATTTATAGGCTTACGAACAAACTAAAAATAGCTAAAAATCTACAACTAACATCTCATTTTATTGCCACTCATTCATATGACTTTGACTAACTAAAAACCGGAAAATACGGAGCAGATATTTGAAATTAAAGCAGTATCTATGACTCGGTCCAGTTGGACTAATTGGAGATTAACATATGAAAATTTTTGAATTAACCTTCAACACTCCTCCTTGATTCAAAATCGTAAATTCCAAGTTGATTCCTAAAATGAACTTGCTTTTCATGAGGGAGTGATTTTGTTAGAATATCATCTATCTACTCATTTTGTATAGCAATAATGTAGACTGATCTTCCCTTTTTCTACAAGCTCTCAAATGAAGTGAACTCGAATATCCATATGCTTCGTTCTTCCATAGTAAGTTAGATTCTTGAACAGGCAATTGCAGCTTTGTTGTCGCAATAGATTTTGATTCCTCCTTTTTGTTTCCAATCAAGGTTTTCAAGTAGCCTTTGTAACCATACAGCTTGACATGCTGAGGAAGTTACAGCTATGTATTCAGCTTTAGATGGAGATAAAGATGTGGTTGCTTGTTTCTTTGAACTCCAAGATATGGCTCCTGACCCCAAATTGAAAATGTAACCTAAAGTACTCTTTCTATCCTCCAAACAACCTGCCCAATCACTGTCAATAAATCCAAACAACTTGAAATCTGAATCATGGCAATACCATAACCTAAAGTTTATTGTTCCAGCAATGTAGCGCAAGACCCTTTTTGCAGCTCCAAGATGATACTTTGAAGGACAATGCATGAACCTAGAAATCACTCCAATTGAAAATGCTATGTCAGGTTTGGTATGAGTTGAGTATATCAAGCCACCAACCAAACTTGTAAAGTAACTTGAGTTTTCTTGTTCAGTACCATCATCCAGCTGCAACTTCTCATTCAAATTCAAAGGTCCTGCTGCAACTTTGCAATTCAGTATATTTAATCTCCTAAGAGGGTTAGTTGCATATTTCTTTTGGGAAACAAAAATTTCATCTCCAACTTGCTTCATTTCTAGGCCAAGAAAAGAACGCAAAAGACCTAAATCTGACATTTCGAATTTATTCTTCATACACACTTTAAATTCATCAATAAGAGAAGAAGAAGAAGAACCCATATAAATTATGTCATCAACATAAAGACAAATATTTAGAAGATCATTTTTACCATGTCTCTTTAAATAGAATGTGGGATCACTTTTGCTTCTTTTAAATCCAGTTTGACGAAAGTAAGAATCTATCTTACTGTACCATGCCATGGAGATTGCTTTAGACCTTGGAGGGCTTTCTTCAATCTGTAGACTTTATATTCCTTTCCCTGAATGATGAAACCTTCTGGTTAAGATATAAACTTCTTCCTCCAATTCTCCATTTAAAGATGCAGACTTGACAACGAATTGAAAAACATGCCAGCAAAATTGTACTACCAAGGCTAAAATGGTTATCACTATTTCAAATCGAGCAACAGGAGAAAATGTGTCATCGTAATCAATACCTTGTTGTTGGGAATACCCCTTTGCCACGAGCCGAGACTTGTAATTTTCTATTTTTCCATTTGAATGGTACTTTGTTCTGTAAACCCCCCATTTTACTCCAATAGTATTTTTACCTTCAGGTAGGTCCACCAATTCCAATGTCTCATTTTCCTTAATTGCCTCAAGCTCTTCTTTCATAGCGCTACACCATTCTTCTTTATTTATTGCTTCTTTAAAACTAGTAGGATCTGAAACGAACAAAGCTTGAGTTGTCTCATAACATCCTCTTAATGACCTGAATTTTCTTGGAGGAATCTCATCTAAAGAAGCTTGTGTAGAAGATGAACTGCTATTACTTGAAGGGTTGGATGTTGTTGAATTTGAAGGGACTGTGCTTGGTGAGCTTGGAGGAATTAGTACTACTTCTCTATTTGGTGAAGGTTCACTTGTTGGTACTTTGATATAAATGGCTTCATTATTCTCATGCCAATTCCAGCTTGCTTCTTCATCAAATACAACATTCATTCTGATAATTACTTTGCCACTAACAGGATTATATAGTCTTTATGCTTTAAATTGAGGACAATAACCACAAAAATACATTTTGCAGATTTTTCATCGAGTTTACTATGATTATGTGAATCTATTAAAGCATAGGCAATACAACCAAAAAATTTTAAGTGACTTACCCAAGGTCTTGTACCATTCCAAGCTTCATATGGAGTTTGGTTCAATACAGCTTTTGTTGGAGATAAATTTAACAAGTAGACTACAGTAGCAACAGCATCTGCCCAAAATTGGTCTGAAGTTCCCTTAGCCTTTAGCAAGCTTCTTGCTATCTCAACAATCGTTTGATTCTTTCTTTCAGCCACTTTATTTTGCTCCGAATTACGATCAATTCTCTGCATAAGGCATGTTTCTCACAAAATTGATTGAATTCATGAGAAACAAACTCACCACCTCTATTTGTACAAACTGCTTTTATACTTCTTCTATTTTGCTTTTCGACAAATGCTTTGAACCTTTTGAAAGCTTCAAATGCTTCTAACTTGTTTTGTAGAACATAGACCCAACTCATTCGGCTATAATCATCTATGTACAACAAGAAATATCGGCTCCCACCAAAAGATTTTGTTTTCATAGGTCCACACACGTCAACATGTATAAGATCAAGGCAATCAAACACTCTTTTAGACCTCTCTACAGGAAATGATTTTTTTATGCTGTTTTCCATATATTCACTCTTCACAAAAATCCAAATACTCAATTTTAGACAGCTCAAATACCATTTCCTTTTGATTTAATAACTTCATACCCTTAACATTCAAATGCCCATACCATAGGTGACATAGTTTAAACTAACTATTTTCTTTAACAACGAGAGCATTGTTCTCAACACTAGACACTTCAAGTGGAAACAACTTACTTGCTGCCATTTGAACATCTACAATAATCTGATTTGATTTTTTTTTTTTTAATCTCTAATCACACATAAGACATCATCAAACAAAATAGAATACCCACTAGCCATGAGATACCCAACACTCAACAAATTTTGCGATAAGCTAGGAAGAAAATAAATATTGTAAATAAGCCTTACATTACCATGATCATTTTTTACTGTCACAGTACCTTTGCCTTCTACTTGCATTTGCTTGTCATCTCCCACTTTCACATTTATCTTGTATGTCTCATCAATCTCTTTGAATAATAACTTTATACTAGTCATGTAATTAGAACATCCGCTGTCTAAATACCATATACCACTATGAGTGGTTGCATCTTCATGATATGCCATGAATAACTTGACTTCCTCTTCTTCTTCTTTGGCATAGTTTGATTGTTTTCCCTTCTCCCAGCATTCTGCCTTTACATGCCCAAACTATTTGCAATGATAACACTAAATACCACCTTTGTTGTGTCTAAAGGATATTGAACAAACAAGATGAGAGGAAAAAACTAAATTTTCATCACATTACAGTGGTTTTACACAGCAGCATATATAGCTATGATTTGATACAAAAAATACTTTATATCAACAACCATGCTACCTATTTCCACTAAGTCATACTTGACAACAGTTTAACTTGTAGGTTCAAACTAGCTTACCTTTACATCATTACATTAAGTTAGACATAAACCAAAAACATGTGCCTAAATGGTAACCAAAAACAATTGTAAAGTGACAACAAAAGTGTCACTTACATGGCTTCATTCACTAACCTTCAGATGACAGACATCTGGTTTCATTCCATACCATGCCTCAAATGGTGTCTTTCTATCTAAAGATTTAGTAGGCAACCTATTAAGTAAATAGACTGAAGTATTTACAGCCTCATCCCAAAACTCTTTAGGCACCTTTCTCTCCAACATTTGACACCTAGCCATCTCCATAACCATTCTATTCTTTCTTTCACAAACACCATTCTGCTAGGGAGAATATGGAATAGTCAACTGATATTGTATTCCCATATATTCACAGAATTTATTAAATTAGCTGTAGTAATATTTTGTCCTATTGTCTGATCTTATAGCCTTTATTCTGCAATTACTGTCATTTTCAACCCAGTTCTTAAACCTTTGAAATAATCCAGCAACTTCATACTTCTGTCTCAAAAAATATATCCAGCACATCCTAGTTAAATCATCAATAAAAAGCACAAAATACTTGCTGCCATTTAAGTTAGGGGTTCTCATTGGACAACATACATCAGAATGGATAAGATACAACTTGTCTGAAGCCCTTCTAGACTAATTTTTAGGAAATGGCAACCTAGTTTGCTTTTTCCAATTAACAGATTTCACATACACATCCATGATCCTTACTGATTTCAGTCAAGTTTTCAACCAACTCTAGATCATGTAATTATCTAAGTGATGTGTAGTTAGCATGCCCAAATCTTTTATGCCACAGTGAGGACTCAATGACAGTACTTGTAAGTACCTGATCACCTATAGTTTTCCATTCTAAAGGGAAGCTTTTATTGCTCATGCCAACGGTCATCCCTTCTTGATTTTTTTAATCAAATATAGTGCATCTCTTGTCTTTGAATACCAAAGTATAGTCTTTTTCAATCAATTGACCAGCACTTATCAAATTTTAATCAATATTAGGAACATATAAAACATCAGAAATATACTTTGTACCTGTCAAGGTCTGCACTGATATTTCACCAACTATCTTCACCTCTACTCTTCATTCCCCACTTTAACTTTTGCTCTATAGCCTTTATCTAGAGTTATAAAAATGCTATAATTTGAGGTCATATGGTAAGTACATCTACTGTCCAATAGCAACATTTCATCACAGCCGCAGGCCCTTTCATTCATTGTTGTGAACACATGCTCCTCCTGTTAATGAATTTCTGCCACTTGAGCTTGCTATGGATCCTGCGTCTCCTTTTGATTTTTACACACTTTTTGAACATGTCCAAATTGTTTACATGTTCTCCATTGGACTCCTGGCCTGTACCAATACCATTTGGAGAATAGCCGATTTTCTTGTAATGAGGACATGGTGGATAACCTTCATTCTTGGCTCCAGTTCTGCTACTTTCTCCTTTCTTTTTTTTTCAGGTTGTTGCTTCTTCACACTAAAGCTTGTTTGAGCTTTATACTTTTCCTTGGCGAATAGGGCTCTTTCAACTTGTTCTTCTTGTCTAAACAACCTCATTTGCTCAGTTGCTTGAAAAACATTTATGAGCTCAGATTAGGTAATAACAGACATTTCTCTGGAATCTTCAAGTGAAGAGATTTTTGCCTCAAAAGCAAACTGATAATGACCTTTTCTACCACACGCTTATCAGGTAGTTCATCCCCTAATAACCTTATTTTGTTCACCACTTTTATCAGCCTATTTGAGTAATCTTTAACAGATTCAGCCTCCTTCATCTTCAGTATCTCATACTCCCTTTTAAGATTGAGAATTTGCATTTGCCTTCTCTTTGAATTCCTCCTAAACTCTTCAAGCAACCTATCTCAATCCTCTTTTGCTGTTTCACAAGTAATGATCCTGGTAAAGATTGCATCAGAGACGGCTGATTGAATATAAGACAAAGCCTTAAACGTTTTTGCAACCTCCTCACTATGTTGCTTCAGCTAAGCTATAGTTGGATTTGCTCTAAGTGGTGGTAGTTCTACTCCAAATTCTGTGATTTTCCACAAGGTGCTGAGAAACCGCCTAAAGCCATCTTCTTATTGGTATGATGAAGGGTTTAACCGATCTTACCGATCTTTTAAGTTCTTACTGAGTTTGTGGTGCTTATCGATTTTGATTGAACTTATCGGATTTGATAGGTCTTACCGGATAGTGAAGTTACCGAATTTGTACAATGCTTACCGGTTTCGACACAACTTACCAAATTTAAATCTTACCGAATTTGCTTTGAACTTACAGGTTTTAATAGAGCTTACCATATTTGCAAAGCTTACCAGTTTTATGTTACCTATATTGCTATGTTTTCCAGCCTTTCTAAGATCGATTTTTCTCTCTGATACCACTGAAGGATATTGAACAAACAAGAGGAGAAGAAAAAACTAAATGTTCATCACATTATAATGGTTTTACACAGCAACATATATAGCTATGATTTGATACAAAAAATACTTTCTATCAACAACCATGCTATCTACTTCTACTAAGCCATACTTGACAACACTTTAACTTGTAGTAGGTTCAAACTAGCCTAACTTTACATCATTACGTTAAGTTAGACATAAACCAAAAACATGTGACTAAATGGTAACCAAAAACAATTGTAAAGTGACAACAAAAGTGTCACTTACAAGGCTTCATTCAAAAGTTTCTCTATTGATCATTGGTTCGCCCAATTCATCCATAACAACCTCTGCTCTCATAACCACCTCTACTACCATAACCACTTATGCCACAGAATCCTCCTATTCCACATCATCTACTAGCTGCCTCTCTTGACTGATTGGATGACTCCCCCATCTTTTGAAATGCTTTCTCTTGAGTTATCTCGTTTAGTTTATTCATTCTTTCTTCATGAGAGTACAAAGAGCCCATTAATTCATCAAATCAATATGTAGATAAATCTTTGGACTCTTCAATGGTCAAAATCACGTGATCAAACTTTGGAGCCAGACTTCTCAAAACTTTTGCAATTATAGTTTGATCGGTAATTTCCTCTCCAAAGGACCTCATTTGGTTTATGATTACAGAAACTCTAGAAAGGAAATCATGTGCATATTCTCCACTTTTCATATGTAGAGTTTCAAATCATGTCGAAGAGATTGAAGTTTCACTGCGATTACCTTTTCAGCTTCTGCAATATTGTCCAAGCTTTTTTTGTTGTATTTGCTAATGCAATTTTTGAGAAAATACTCTCGTAAACTGCTCGTTGAATGAAGAATAATGCCTTAAGAGTCATTCTTCTTATTTTCTTTCAACCTGGTCTCCTCATCTGGATTAGGATATCCATTCTCAACCAAGTCCCAAAGATCTTGAAACATAAACAAGGTCTTCATTTTAATGCTCGAAATTCATAGCATTCACCCTTGAAGATTGGAATCAAATGTTGAGAAACATTCATGACATTGCCCTTAGTCCCCATAAGTTCTATACCCAATTACGAAAGAACGAGGCTCTGATACACAAATGTTGGAAATTTAGCGAAGCAAAGGCAAATAAATAGAAAATGAACAGAGAAAATGCAGAGAAATACTGGTTCGTTCTTGCATTTATTCCAAAACTAAGAATGCCTATTTATTTATAAGCTTACGAACGAACTGAAAATAGCTAAAAATCCTCAACTAACATCACATTTTATTGCCACTAATTCATACTGACTCCGACTAACTAAAATCCAGAAAATACGGAGCAGATATTTGAAACTAAACTAGTATCTATGACTTAGTCTAACTGGACTAACTAGAGATTAGAATATGACAATTTTTGAATTAACCTTAAACACATGGTGTGCACTATCTGCATTGTGATGCTCAGTCATACATGCATTCATCACCCTAAATAGCCTTAGAAGGATGTTGGTGGATAATGTGAGTGCTATACATATTTTATTTGGAAGTATCTTTAACCAGATAGACATAGACTACTAGCTCTCCGCAATACCAAATATTTCTATGAATTTACCATGATTTTATTGTCCACTAAGAAAAATTAACCTCACTATAAAAAATGATAAAGAGCCCCGGGTGGTTCAAAAGTATATAGAGTTCTTGGTAGATGATGTCCAATTGCTTATCATTTCCATCCATCGCTTGACTATGAAGTTCTAAACCCCTTATGGAGTAGTAGTAATAGGAAACCAAGTTGAGTCGAGGGCCAACTATATGAACTCTTTGCTAAAAATATTGCCTTGTGAAGAAATAAAAGGGAAGCATTCGCTGAACATGATAAAGGTAGTTTACATGGCTATAGAAAATGCTTCGGGAACAAAGAGGCCAAGGAGGGTATGGTTTTTTATTAAAGCATTGACTTCTGCATTATTGGTACAGATCCTCAAGCATAATCCATACAAGTCACCTCACAATTATCAAATAAGTGTCTTTGGTGGGCATCGACCAACATAAGCCACTACGCAATTTGTTTAAAGTCTCTTCCTTAAAATAGATCACATATTAACTAACAGGAACCTTCAACCAGGGTTTCGACCCTTATAGGAAAACCGCACTATTCGTCTAAAGTCTTCTTCTTGAACAAGTTACATATTATCTTATAGGTACCTACGGCAGAGGCGTCGACCCATATAAGGAACCCACACTACTTATCTAAGGTCTCATTTTAGAACAAATTACATATTGTCTAATAGAAGCCTTTAGCAAGGTCATCATCCACACAGGGCACTCCCGTTATTCGTTAGAAGTCCAATCCTTGGACAAATCACATATTATCAAATAAAAACATTTGGCTGTGACCCACATATGGTACCCTTGCTATTTGTTCATCTTTGATCAGGGCTATAACCCGTAAAAGAAGCCCTCAGTTATTGTTCGAAGATCTTTGACTTAGATAATTATTATTTAAAAACTTGAGTGGATGCAATATTAATATCAAAAATACAAAAGAAACATATCAAAATTAATACTTTGAAAATAAAAGCATTAGCAAATAGAAGTACTTAAACAAAAAGTTTTCCCTTAATAGAAGAAGAGGAAGTTACAAAAGAAAAGGTCTTAAGGCCCACCACCTCATAGTGTCGGTACAAAAATGACATCTACTAGCAGTGGCAGACCCAGCACCTGGCGGGAGGTATGGACGCGCATGCTGGGCTCCGCCAGAACAGTGACATGCCGTTGGGGAAGAGGGAGAACGGCGCAAGCGCGACAGAGGCGAGAGTTTTGCAGCTTTTGCTTCACCTGATTCGCCTTCCTCCTTTTTCTTGTTTTGTTTTGAAATTGGGTCCTTTTGTTGGGCGACCCTTCTAATTTATTGTTTCTTTTTTGTAATTGAGCCTTTTGTTGGGCGACCCATCTGCATTTTTTTTTTTTTTTTTTCGTAATTGGGCCATTTATTGGGAGGCCCAATCTTTAATTAAATATAG
The DNA here is from genome assembly GCA_903798255.1 of Fraxinus quadrangulata. NCBI lineage: Eukaryota > Viridiplantae > Streptophyta > Magnoliopsida > Lamiales > Oleaceae > Fraxinus > Fraxinus quadrangulata. The sequence goes on from CAIGRB010020561.1 coordinate 10,009, forward strand.
GTGCAGCCCATCCAAATCTTTTCCAATTTCCACAATTCCACCCCCAATTCCAAATCAATTTTTTTCTCCTCCTTGGTGATGCGAATCCGGCCTTTTTCTCCCACCTGTCGGTGAATCCTCCACCACCAGTCCAGCTAGAAGTGCCAGTGCCGGTGCCGGAAGGTCCAGTAACCGGCTCCAGTATGCCGACCGATCGCATGTCAACCCGTGAGTTTTCTATTTTCTGATTTGATTTTTTCCTAGTTTTGGTATTATTTTCTATTTATGAGTTATGACTGAAATCATGATTTATATTGTATCATGTATGAATAATGAATTAATTAGCACTCTTCACTGATTTGAAATGAGAAATTAGTTGTATTATCAATTTGAAATGAAAATTGAATTGTGATTTCACATTTCACTAGTTTGTGAATTTTTGAATTCGTGATTTGGCCATTTGGGATAAATAAGTTATGTTACACTATTGTTTGAATTACGAATTTTAACTTATCATTAATGAGTCATTGAGTTGTGATTTGGCCCATTTGGCAATCACAATCTCAATTCAAATAATGTGTATTCTGCTTTTTTAATTAGTTGCAATTGAAAAATAAATTGGGGTATTTTGCAATTGTAGATTATGGAACGATTTTTTCAACCAAAACGGAAGTCCATACCTATTTCATCCAGTTCTAGTGGTGAATCTAGTCCCACTACTACTTCTAGTCTAGAAACTGATGTGATAAATAACTCGAAAAAGTCTCGATCTTAATTCAATTCGAATGATCTTGTATCTGATCCAGGGAAAC
>CAIGRB010020572.1:20034-35648 GCA_903798255.1 Fraxinus quadrangulata
GGTTAGCCCAATATACAGGGGAGATAATGTCGAAATTTTTAATAAAATAAAACAATTTATATGTCTCACATTGTTGTATCCTTGGTGGTGGGTCCAACTCTTAGTTGATATCCATCATCGGCGCACGTCACGTTTCGGGTCCACTAGGGTGATCCAGGGTGGGTCGTGTCAATTCGAATGATTTTGAAAGGTAAAAGTTTCCAAATGACATGAGTTTTGGTTTTTATATGCAAGGGAAATCAATCTTAGCCATTGGATCGAGGCCCATTGCATCTGAAATGTCCATTCCTTGTAACATTTGAACCGTAGAATCTAAAAGGTTTACTTTACCAATGTCTTAGATCAATTCGTAAAGATTATGTACCTGCCTCGGTGTGTTAAAAACTTCAGCAACGCGTGTAACCATCATTGAGCATTTAATGTAACTGCCATACGTGTATTGGAAGTTGTACCACCACAGTTGTTTCCTCTAAAAAAGATGCAAAACTATCAAATCATAGTCGTCGATTTCAAGGGTAATCATTTGCAAAGTAATCAGATTTGACAGTTCAGTATTTCTCTGTCTCAGCTTCTAAATGAAATTCATCTAGCCTTGAAGTAATTAGCCTCGACAGTTCAGCATTTCGTTGCCTTAGCTTCAAAATGAAATTCAGCTATCTTCAAAGTAATCAACCTTGGCAGTTCAACATTACTTTGCCTCAGCTTCTAAATAAAATTTAGTTATCTTCATTCATTCATTTAACCTTGGCAATTTGGTATTTTGTATTTCGAGGTGATCGAGTTCTAAGTCAATTATCAATTCCACGCATAGTATAAATATCTATGCCTGAACTTGGGGGACTAGTATAATGAATTAGAAATTTTAAAAGTTCTTGTGATGCCCAAATCCGTACTTCATTTATTACTAAAGTCATCGCATAACATAAATAATTACACATGGACTTGGATGACTATTGTTATGACTTGCTACTAGCATTGCCACGTGGCCGACCTAGTGAAGTTGTGGACCCACTCTTACCGAACCATCAACCATAGAAGACGAGACCTTAGGAAAATTTTTGAAACCCATTACTAATCCAAGGTAGACATGCCGAAGTAACCCGAGTCTGAGGCTATGCCCAGCTAGTGACAGCCCACGTGTAGAGATCTTGAATTTATTATAGAAATCTTATTTAAATGATTGATGTGACTTTTGTAAAAAGTGTATTTGTGTCTTTTCTTATCAATATGATGTAAGAACATTAAATTCTTTGTAAAGCTAGGAAAGTCAACATTATGGCTAGGATTTGATGTTTCGGTTGAGGAGATGAGACAACGTGTAATTTCATATAAGGGTCACCACTGAGTTTGTAACACTATAAATACACCAACCATGTAACAATTGAAGACTAATGCAACTTTAGATACTTGGAGCAACTTCTTCTACTCTCTTATATTTAGTCACAATCTTTAATCTGAGTTCATAATGATCGTATCTCGGATATCTGGCCAGAACCTAAACAAAAATGTCTCGAGTCGTTGAGCCTCACCCACGTCTAATTTTGGAGTGATCTAGACTATTGATTGACCTTTACGTATTGGATCTAGCTTACATATGCACGAGTTGGTCCCACATCTATTGGCAACATATTTTGAGGTCAACAAACATCAACATCAAGTGTATTATTTTACTTTCCTTTTGTAAGATGGTGTTTTTCATTGTCTGACATTGATAGTGTTAGGTTTGTGACAAAAATTCTATGTGATTTAGAAGTTTGTCGCATGAAGGAAACTTGTTTAATCTTGGTTTAGAAGTACAGTTTGATTAGGAATGAAATTTCATGGTGTTTTTGGAGTTTGATTGAATTAAGGACTTGGAGATAAAGTAAAATACCTCGTGATGAAAAGAAAAAAAAAGGTTTCAGCAAGCTCGGCGTCGCATCGCCGATGCCTCCTTCTTGGGCAGTAGACCTGGCGCTGCAGTGTGGGGTCCAGCGCTGAGGCGCCCACGTGCCGGTAGCGGATTTTTTGCGATTTTCTCATTTTATCCGAATTTTGGGACTTTTCTTCATCTGGGATTCTACAGCATCGAAATTTGGCTTCTATAAATACTCCACAAAGTATAGACACTTAATAAAAGAGGAAAAGGAAAGACTCAAGAGAGATTATAACAATTAGATCATTTTTGTATACATTAGAAACAAGAGAAATTTGTTTAGATTAGATTGAGATGATCAAAATCTTGTAAGATAATTGTTTAATCTTGGTATAATAAATTCTCCTCTTCCACAATTTTCTTGATTGTTGTGTGATCCATTAAATTTCATATTGGCCATATTTTTCGTGTTTAATTATTTGGCCGATTTCTCAAGAAGTGATATCAAAACTTTCTTGATATCAGGTTGGTTCATAATAAGTGGTATCAAAACTAAGGGTTTCTAACGATTTCTTAGGAGATTCAAATTTATTATTAAAGGGAGATTTGAACAAGGTCGATTGTTCAGGGATGACAACTTTGAAATTTGATATTCATTTTTCGATCACAACAGAAGGTTTTCATTGTGGGAAATCAAGATGTGAGCGGTTCTTGCTCAACTGGATCTTGATGATACTTTGTTGGGGATTGATATGATGCTTGCAAAAATGACTGCGGAGGAGAAACTATGGAAGGATTGAAAAGCCCTATCGCAAATACATCTTCATCTTTCTAATGAAATTCTTCAGTATGTGGTAAAGGATAAAAGTGCTGCTGTATTGTGGTTGAATTTGGAGTAACTTTGTATGACAAAGAGATTGACAAGTAAGTTACACTTAAAACAACACTTATATTCTCATCACTTGACGGAAGGTGGATCTTTCGAAGGTCATCTATTGATGTTCAAGGAAATCGTCGTTGATTTGGAAATGATGGAGGTTAAGTACGATGAAGAGGATTTAGGGTTGATATTGTTATGCTTGTTTTCACTTTCATAAATGACTTTTAGAGATACCATTCTCTATAGTCGAGATACTTTTACAATTGACGAGGTATATGATGCGTTATATTCTAAGGAGAAGATGAAGCATCTGGTCATCGGTTATGAGGTTTATGGAGAGGGTCTTATTGTTCATGAAAGGAAGACGGGTAGTCATGGTAGGGGCAGACTCAAGAATAGCAACAGCGGTATAATCTGTTGGTATTGCAACAATAAAGGGCACATGAAGATGGATTGCTATGAGTGGCAGAAGTGGTTTGCTGCTGCAGATTAGGATGAACAATTAGAAATTCCGGTAATGTTAATCTTATAGAAGATAACGGTGATGGAGATTTGTTGGTGATTACTGAAGATGACTCCAAACCTGATGAGGATTGGATTTTTGATTTAGCTTGCACTTTTCATATGTGTTCAAACCTGGATTGGTTTTCTTTATATGAAACGGTTACAAGGAATTCCATGATGATAAGAAGCAATAAACCTTATGGAATAGCTGGGATTGGCAACGTCAAAATCAAGATGCTGAATGGGATGGTTAGAACACTTGGCCAGGTTCGACATGTTCCAGGTATAAACAGAAATTTGATCTCTTTGAGTACTTTTGATTCAAAAGGGTACAAATATACCCATGGGGATAGAGTTCTAAAAGTTATCAAGGGTGTCCGGGTTGTGTTTAGGAGGTGGAGAAAGTCCCAGTTATATGTGTTGGAAGGTTCAACGATCATGGATGAAGCAGCTATAGCTTGTAGTTTAGTAAGCGGTAACTCGGGTAGAATTGGTTGTGATCGATTTGTTTGTGGTGATTTGGACAATAATATTGGGAAACCTTCTAGTAGCTCAGGTAGAGCTAATTGTATCTTGTTGATCATATTGCTCATGGTGATTTGAGCAGGTTTGACAACTTAGGTAGAGTTGGGGTTGCTTGTGGTCGTTCAAGCAGGTTTATTGACTCGGTTGGAGCTGGAAGTGAACATGATGATTTAAGCAAGGATGGTGTGCAAGGTAGTTCTACTGGTATGTATGGCTTAGATGTAGTTCACAATTGCTGAGTATGCCCAGAAGAGGCATGGCCTGCCCAGCGAGGGTGGGTGTCCGGTTGAGACATGGTGGAAGAGTTGAAGAATGACTTGAAGAGTTGAGATTAAATTCCTTGTTATGGAATTGTGTCAAGGTGTAGTTTGTTAGGTTTGTGACAAAAATTCTATGTGATTTAGAGGTTTGATGCATGAAGAAAGTTTGTTTAATCTTGGTTTAGAAGTACGGTTTGATTAGGAATTAAATTTCAAGGTGTTTTGAGAGTTTGATTGAATTAAGGACTTGGAGATGAAGTAAAATATCTTGGGATGAAAAGAAAAAAAGGGTTTCAGCAAGCCCGGCACCCCCTTCTTAGGTAGCAGACCCGGCGCTGTAGCACCGAGTCTGGTACCGAGGTGCCCAGTAGAGGATTTTCCGCACTTTTCTCGTTTTATCCGGATTTTGGGACTTTTTCTTCATCTTGAACTTCACAACTTCGAGATTTGGCTTTTATATTTACTCCACAAGATATAGATACTTAATAAGAGAGGAAAATGCAAGACTCAAGAGAGATTATAACAATTAGATCATTGTTGTATACATTAGAAACAAGAGAGAATGTTTAGATTAGATTGAGAGGATCAAAATCTTGTACGACAATTATTTGTTTTTTAGTATAATAAATTCTCTTCTTCCATAATTTTCTTAATTGTTGTGTGATCCATTAAATTTCGTATTGTCCATATTTTTTGTCTTTAATTATTTGGCCAGTTTCTCAACAAGTGATATCAAAACGTTCTTGATATCGGGTTAGTTCATAACAAATAGCCTTCTCCACATTGTGACACAAGAGCTATAGCGACCGTATTATGTCATTTCCATTAAGATATACACAATTTATTCGAAGTTTACTGTAATTACTATTTGTTTTCCATCCATAGAACTTCGATGATACATCTCAACTACACCAAAGCAAGATTAATTTCCAACATGTTGACAACATAGCGTAGGGTACGCCATTGAATGAATAGCTACAAAACCTTAAACATTCTTTCAATAATAGACGTAGAGCAAAACGACGAAGAGAAACGTTCAAAATGGAAATGGGTTAATATATACGTTTTCTAAGAATTTGAGGCCATATAGGCTATTGTCATTTTTCCGATAGGATGTCACGTTTGATCCTACGTTCCTTGAATGACAGTGGCGCAACTTTATCGCTCATGAGCTTCATATCAATGCCAAAAGGGACAGACCCAGCACCCAGCTAGAGAGCACGACCGCCCTACTGGATCCGCCAGAGTCTTCAAGAGCCGCTGGGTGGCACTCACCGAATCAATTCATTGCCCAAATGAAGAAGGGAAGAAGATGACCCAAATTTTGAATTTGGGTTTTTTTGCTGGGCTCTTTTGTTTAGGTTGAGAGCTGGGCCTTTTTTAAATATTAGGCCTAATAATCTGCCAATCCGTGGAGATGGATAATACCCATTCAAGCGTTGCATAGATGATTATCAGCCGAAGATTACTGTTACCTTTGTCAACGGCGTTGAGGAAACCTTTGATGCTACCTCAACCCCGGGCCAGACAATTCGCAACTTGATTCTTGACAAAGGTCATCTCTTTGAGATGGAGCAGATATTTCACGAAGCCGATGAGCAATGGTTTAAAGGTAATTGATTGAGCCTGTTTCACCTGAAGAAGAAGAAGAAGAAGAACGCCAACCGTTCACCGAAATTAAGGTAATTGATTGAGCTTGTTTTGGATTTTGGGATGAGAATTGAAATGGGTTGTGGTTGGTTTGGGGATTTTTGTGTTTCTTAATTTAAACAATTTGTCGAACAGGTAAAACTGGTTAAGTAGTTGGGGTCTAAAGGTTTCATCTTCGTTGGTATTTAGTTTTCCATTAGATCACTTATTTTAAAATTTTCTCATTAAAACGTTGATAAGATATTTTTACAGAAATGTTTAGACTAAAATTTTGAATATTATGCTGTGAATGATAATGGCTTGTGGTTTGGATTTCTTGATTGAGACTATTTGTGGTGAAAATGGTGCATTTACTTCTCCACAGAAGGTTTTCATATCTATACTAGTGAAAACTGTTGATGAATTTGTCAATATGTTGGAGTGAATTTAACTTACTTATTATTCATTAGATTGATACTTTTTTAATTGAGCACTTGAACTTCATTGATTTAGGCATTTATGAAATTTTTTGACTCATTAGATTCGAGTAAGGTTGTATTGCGTATTTTTTAGTATTTTAGATTGTGTTGAATTATATTTTCATATGTTTGTAATTTTATGTTTTAGTGCATTTACGTATATTTGAATAATTTTGAATATTATTTAATTAATTATTAATAAAAGAACTCACTATTACGATCGTTAATTGTCAACGGTCAATGATCAACGATCAACATTCAACAATCGGTCCGCCCCTGCTGAACTTTGATCTTGGGTCCGCCCTTGAATGCTAATATCATTATGTAACATGTATGGTCTTCTACTCTAGGCAAGCCTCGCTCCTTGGCAAACTTCCAATATGTGCTATTGGATTTGACGAACTTTTGTAAGTTTCGTGGGTTAGTGAAACCTCCTGTATTGAATGCTTAATTTTTGCATTAGTTTGGGCAGTTGAAATGTGGATCCGCATACCTATTTGATAAGGAAACTATCTTATCAATGTCTAAATATTCACCTAGAGTCTTTGTGGTCAGACAAGATCCATGAAAAATAATCATCGGTAAAGTAATTCTGTTTGGGAAGTAAACAATGTCATAATAATGACAAATTATCAAACTATATATGTGTGTACGCATTAAATTAGGTTTGCAACATATTTAGTTAACCTAATTGAATATAGAAATCCGTCTATAAATACTCATGCATAGTTCAAAGAAAAAGTATGCAATTCAAAGCCCTAAGCAAAACATTTTATATTTTTATTATCAGTTGAATTGATTTTAAGAGTACAAACGGCTGCTGCCCCCATTTCTTGTAGTGATTATCTTTGCACGCTAATGGAAGCCTAGTATGCATGTAACATACAAGATGGCAGAGAGATGGCAAAGAATCTGCTCACAACCAAGTTGTATAGATTTTTTTTTTTTTGAAAAAATAGTCGACGGAATGTTTAGACCCAAGAACACTTACGGATGTATAATATAGAATTAAAATAATCAATAAAAATAAACAAGTTATTTATTGTTTGTAGATGATTAAGTTTAATGTCAAATTAAATTCAAAGTATCAATCATGCAAGATACATATCAAAACATAAAAGTAAATCAACACCAAACATGGTAACGAAGGAAAATCTTTAAAGAACTCTTCAAAGGGATCAAAAGCCTCGAGGCAAACATTGTAAAAAAAAAAAAAACCACTAGAAAAGATAACTTAAAGTTGGTCCAAATACAACTAAATCTTAGTAGACTTTGACTACCCAACATGTAAATCGACAAAGAACTTCGATTCGGTAACCTGCACTTTCTAGAAATTTGGACTTCATTTCCCTCCATGTGGATCACTAAAAAGAAACTCGTTCTGGAATAACTGGAACTCTAGCTGTCTCCTCCCAATTTCAGAACTCTAAAGGCTTATTGGTGAAGGTAATAATTTTTTTTGTATTTGATCTTTTGTGTTTTGATCTTGGGGTTAAATCAAGAAATTTATGGAATTGATGTTTGAACTTTGTAGGATGTTCTCTTCAATGAATAATTGATCATAATATAGAAGACATTTGGGAATTTTGATTCTTCGATTTTGTGTTTGAATCAAAAGATTTTTGTATTGTGTTATTGATCTTCACTAATGTGTACTCTTGAATGAATAATTGTTCAACCACACCTTGGAAACTGACCAGTGCTTTGGTATTTATAATATGAAGAGCTTGAAGCTGAATGTAATTGTAAAAACTATCAATGCGAACAGGTCTTTGCTAGATGACACATCGCTCATATGGCCCGGACTCGGGGGTAGCGAGTGGTCCATCCACTGCTTGATCACCCAAGACACAATTGGAGAGTGTGCCTTTACTGCTTTTTCCGCTCGAGCATTCCTCACTCCGCCAGTGAGCGATTTTGCGACGATTTCTTCTCCTTGTTCCATCTTTGATTTCTTTGACTCCTTCAAGATATATACAACCAACCTTGACTCGTCGACTTTAATTAGAACTCATTATCAAGAGGCGAATTGAAAGCTAAGCAGTGGGAATTCTAAAGATTCCCCGGGGGAAAAACGATTTTGAACACGCAACTAACCAATTACAATTTGGACCTAACATTTAAGTAGTAATGATTAAAGTTCTCCTTTTCATGAGGCCGAGTTTAGTAGTTTTAATAATCATGTTATAACTGTCTTACAATATATGAAACTTCTTCACAAGTCTATGTAAATACATACAAGAGTACTCAAGTTGCTATCAATGAATTTTTAGATCTTAAAAATTTACAATAATCACAATAATATTTTTGAAATATCTTATAAGCGAAATTTCTCATTAATTGGAAGTTACTTATTAAGTAAAGTTAATTAGTCAAAACTACCCATATTGGAGACATGAATGGATCCGTTCGTGACTAATATTTTTCTATGAGGGATCCAATCTTTAGAGGTGGCAATTGATTTGAGAACATATGATAGTGAACTAAAACAAAAATGATTATCTTAATCATCCTCAAAAGGGTATTACAATAATTACGTTTATCAAATTAATTTCCTCCAAAGGATCTTATCATATAATGTAACAACATCAAATATTTGAATGAGTAAGTTGATATGTTATTCAATTTCGTAAAATTGACAAAATTATATTTATCTTTTGTTAATATGATCCAACACTATTAAATCAACTACATAAATATTTCTTATAGTTTTACATAAATATTCAAAATGAACTTAGGAAATGTGCAAAATCTACATTTCCAATTACTACACTTTCCTACTCACTAATTCCGCACTTATTTAAAGATCTAATGCATCCACTTTTTATGAATATTCAAATTGTCTTTTCCGTCAAATTTACTTGAAAAACTACCTTTAAAAAAACATGTTTGAGTTGTGCTCTTGAAGTATTACAATTCAGTTAATATGAGTCAGACAATTTAATCAGTTTTCTATTTTCTCCTTTGTCCAAATTACGGGTTAGTTTTGCTCAATTTCTAAGATACTTTGTTGCTTTAATAGGTAAAATTTTCACATAGAACAAATTTAAAAATAACAATCAAATGAAAGGATTTAAATTATTTTAAGATTTAATGCTGACTTAATATAATATGAGAGTCCTACAAGTTCAAACGATCATCCATCTAAAATTCAAATAAAAAGTTGAATTTCTAACTTAGTGTTTTCAAATGAGCATATTCCAAGAGCATATTAAAGATAAAAATTTCATATTAATCTAGTGCAAAAATAATAATCAATATAAAAGGCTTAAACTACCTAACAATGTCAATCTTTAAAAGTGGAATTCCAAAGACTCAATAAACATATCATTTCTCTGTTCTACATGAAACAAAAATCAAATTTGTAAACAGCTAAGCAATGGCCACATGATAGTGTTTGAGGTCGAATGGGATTGTAAAAAATGTCAAAATTGCGAACATGTCTCTGTTGGATGACACCACTGCTTGAGCGGCGGACTTGCAAGCAGTGAGCGGTCCATCCACCGCTCGAATGCCCAGGACACGGTTTGCAAGCGGTGCCTTTGTTGCTTTTTTTTGCTCGAGCGTTCCTTATGCGGCCCGAGAGCGATTTTGTCATGATTTGTTCTCCATGTTCCTTCTTTGACTCATTCATGACATATAACCAACTCCCAACTCTTTGACTTTAATTACATCTCAATAACAATGATCTTGTACACAGAACTAGCCAATTATAATTTGGGCCTGATATTTATGTTAACAATAATGACTAAAGTTCTTTTCGTGAGTCCGAGTTTAATAGTTTTAATAATCATGTTATAACTGTCTTACATTATACAAAACTTCTTCACAAGTCTATGTAAATAGATACCACAGTACTCAAGTTTCTGTCAATGATTTGTCAGACCTTAAACTTTACAATACGCTCAATAATACTTTTGGAATACCTTCTTATCCTCTAAATTATTATACCACTACAATTAAACTGTAACAGAAAATGGACAAAAGAAATACAAACAATTGAGATGTGAAAATTACGTTTTTATATGTTAGAAGTGCCCTGAGCAGGAACGTAATAAAAGAATATATTTGAAATTTAATGAAGATAAATATAGTGAATGATCAGAGTAAATTATAAAAAAAAAAATCTACCAACTATACACCCTCTTATCCTCTAAATTGTTACAAGTATTCGAATTCGAGTCACTTTATTAATCACTTTTGGTAGAAGAAATTCACGTATTTTAATATAAGCACGTCGAATCTGTAAAGAATTTTACACTGCAAGGTTTTTGAGATTTTTGCACACACATTCATTGGATTGATGGTAAGATTATATACGGACTTTGACTTAGCTATGTAAGGAAATTTACAAAGTTAATGGCTAGACATTACAGAGCATTTACAGCAAAATTTAATACCAAATATTACAATATTACAACCAGAATATGTACTGTAAATTAGGATCTTGAGCTAGTCCTTGAATCTTGTCTGGGCATGTCATGGAGCATATTTTGTTTCTTCCTTGATATACCCCCGCAAGAACGGGCTACCATCTGGGAGACCGATCTTGTTTTTTAGAAAATCAATGCGTTGGCGTGTTAGAGGTTTGGTGAGGAGATCCACAAGTTGATCATTAGTGTGCGCATGCCGAACATGAATGGCATTTTTTTGAACCGAGTCTCGAACAAAATGAAGATCAATCTGAATATGCTTCATTCTTCAGTGCTGGACAGGATTAAACCTTAAACGAGTTGCACCCAAATTATCACACAAAAACATTGGTAGTTTTGAGAGTATAAACTTAAGCTCATGAAATAATGAGAGTATCCACATGGATTCGGCTGTTGCTGTGGCTAGAGCTCTATATTCAGCTTTGGTCGGCGATCATGCAATAGAGTGTTTTTTTTTTGAGTTCCATGAGATGGGTGTAGAGCCAAGTAAAATAAGATATGCTGATGTAGAACTTCGATTATCCTAGTTGCCTGCCTAATCCGCATCTGAGAAGCATATGAGTTCAGGTTTTGTTGATTTTTTACGGTGATGCCATGAAAAATAGTGTTCTTCAAATATCGTAGCAGTCTCTTAGTTGCTGTCCAATGGTTTGTTGTTGGACAATGCATAAATTGAGAAAGTTATTGACTACAAAACTAATATCAGACCGAGTTAGAGATAGATATTGCAAGGCACCAATAACACGACAATATTCCGCGCAATCAAATGATGAAGACCCATCATCCAGCTTTAATGGGACCGAAGTTGACAATGATGTTGTCACATCTTTTGCACCATCCATACTTGTTTTAGTAAGGATCTCACGAATGTATTTGTGCTGGGATAAGAATAATCCTTCTTTTGTAGATATGACCTCAATGCCAAGAAAGAAATTTAGTGATCCCAAATCTTTAAGGGATAATTTATTTCGAAGTTGGTCGATGATATCTGCCAGAAACTCAAAGTTATTTCCTGTAATTACCAAGTCATCAACGTATACCAAACAATATGCAAGGATGGAATCATGATGTTAAACAAATAAGGAATAATCAGACTTGGCATTCACAAAGCAAAATTGTATGAGTGCTTGTCTAAGGGCTGAGTACTAAGCACGATGTATTTGTTTAAGCCCATAGATAGCCTTTCGAAGGGAGCACACATAATCTAGTTTTTCCTCATTTCAAAAGCCTGGTGGTTGCTTCATATAGACTTTTTCAATCAAACGTCCATGAAGGAATGCATTGTTTACAGCTAGCTGTCTAAGTGACCATCCCTGTATCACTGCGAGTGTTAAAACAGTTCGAATTGTAATTGGTTTGACTACTGGACTAAATTTTTCTTTGTAGTCTAAACTAGACCTTTCATTAAAGCTTTTTGTCACTAATCTCGCTTTGAACCGATTGATAGACCCATTAGCATTCCTTATACTCCGAAACACCCATTTGCATCCTATGATGTTACATCCTTTTGGTGGTGGAACCAGTTGCCATGTGTCATGGCGCATAAGAGCTGTTAATTCTGAGGACATGGCATCACGCCATCTAAGGTCAGAAAGAGCTTCATTAACACGGGTTGGTTCCAACGAAGGTGGTATTGGATATTTGGTGACTAAAAAGGATTTCTTTGGTTTGTAGATGTTTTTCAATGAATGAGTGCCATATTGTGAGAACGTGATATGTAGACGAGGATGGTAACACATACTCAATTGGTTCAGAAATTGGTTCTGGAATTTTTGAAGTGTGTGATGGTGTGATTTCTTGCTGAATTGAAATAGGGACTGAAGAGGGACATACTTGATGAGTGTTCGGCACTAGAGAAGACACTAACCTAGGTGATTGTTGAGCGATGGTACCCTGTTCCGGTGAGCTTGGCCGCGGCTGAGATGTGATTATCGGAAATGAAAGCATCACACTCAAAGTGTTCGAATTCGAATTCTTTGAAGTTTTTGGTTGAAGGTCTAAAACGGAAAAGTGCACTCATCGAATAAGACATGTCTTGATTTGTACAAACGGTGCTTTTTAGGTCAAGACATAAGTAAGCATTCTGTGAGAGTGAATAGACGACAAAAACACAAGGCTTTGATTTAGGCTCAAGTTTATTTTGATTGTAGGGCCTTGTTAGAGGAAAACAGAGACATCCAAACTATTTAAGCTTGAGGTAATTTTGGCTTTGATTGAATAATCTCTCAAATGGAGTTTTGTTTTGCAGTGATGAACTCTGCATCCTATTTATTAGGTAGGCTACAACTTGAACCTCATAGGGCTAATACGAGCAAGACATATGAGCATCAGTGAGAAGTGTGAGTCCGGTTTCAATTAGATGACTATATTGTCTTTCAGACACACAATTTTGTTGCGGAGTGTGAAGTGCAGTTGTATAATGGCCAATTTTGTGAACGGAGAGATGATTCTTTATCCTAATATATTCTACACCATTTTCAAAGTATAGGCTCTTGATTTTAGTATCAAATCTATTTTCCACAATATTTCGAAATTGAGGGAAAATAATTTGAACATTTGATTTGGTTGACTATAAAGCCAAATATATTTGGTAAAATGGTCAACAAAAATCACATAGTATTTTGAACCATCAACACCAACATCCGAAGACAGACCCCAAACATCCGTATAAATTAATTCAAGAGGAGCCGTGCTTTTCAGACCATAAGAATGAAAAGGTTGGCAATGAGCTTTATTCTGAGAATAGGAATTACGAAGTGAGGAAATGCCTTGTTTTGTAGGTAATGAAAAAGTACGAATAAGATGATTGACAATTTTTGAAGATGGATGACCAAGTCTTTTTTGCCAGCCATCAGTTGATGTACGTTCATGAACATACGCAACGACCTTCCTAGAAACTGCTTCCAAAGACTCCAGTAAAGGGTACACACCATCTTCACAATCACCTTTGATTACTATTGCTCCTGTGATCCGATCCTTCACCGATAAACAAAATTGGTGAAATTCCAGATAAACATTATTGTGTTTCAAAAAATTATGGACCGAAACAAGATTTTTTTTAATGGTTGGGACACAGAGTATCACATAAATGAAAGATACGATTAGGTGAAATGAAAGATAATGAGCCAACATGAGAGACAGGCAAACCTGAGCCATCACCAATTACCACCCCATCAGTACCATCCTACTCAGAGTGAATTGAGAGATTAGAAAGGTCTGTGGTCATGTTGTGTGATGCAGCGAAATCAACAAGCCATTTTTTATTTTTATTTTCCTTGTGAAGAAGTGGCACAATTGGCTGTAATTTCAGTTGAATTAAAATTTGGGACTGATTATGGCCGTGTGGCACAATTGTTCACACAATTGGCATTTAGGCTTGAACCTGCGTTGGCCTGAATCCAAGTTGGTTTTCTTGTTATATCCATGGCCCTTACTTGAAAATGACTTACATTGAGAATCAGAGCCATCGTTACTGGTTGAACTACATTTGCGATGACTATAGTTTGCCATGGCCACTAGATTAGATGCCGATTGATGCTCCATTCGATAAATGTAGTTCTCGTGACCAACTAGTAGGTCATGTATTTCTTCAAACTCCAAAGAAGTTTCTCGAGCATGGATTAGGGCTACAATATCCCTGAACTCAGGACCAAGGCCATTCAAGATGTACAGTGTCAAGTCATCATCCGAAATTGGATGATCAATAATTGCAAGTTCATCAGCAATTACTTTCACACTTTGAAGAAATTCAGTGACAGAGCGGCTGCCATGAGTACTTAAGGTTAAATCTTCCTTAAGTTGCATTGCACGCATTCAAAAATTTCCCGCATAAACGCGGGTAAGAATTGTCTAAGCCTCTTGAGAAGTTTTGCAAGAAATAAGAAGTGGGGTGATTAATTTATCTGGTAGAGGTAAGAATGCCTTGGGGGATTAATTTATCTTGGCGAATCCAATGGGAATTCGCTGCTTTGGAAGAGGCAGACTGGTTTGCATCAATAGTTGGGCATTGACGTGTGTCGGTGACAAAATCGAGTAAATCATGACCTGTAAGCAGTGCAAATTGGGCTCTCCATTGAGGAAAGATTGTAGGAGTGAGTTTTACATCGATGGTGGTAGTGGTATTGATAGTGATGATGGGATTATCTGAAAATGAACCCATGATAGCAGCCATTGGAAAGAATGAAAAGTATTCTTATTAGAGTGCTGGCTTCACTGATACCATGTAAAGAATTATACACTAAGGTTTTTTAGATTTTCGAACACACATTCATTGGATTGATGGTAAGATTATATACGGACTTTGACTACAACTATGTAAGGTGAAAAATGCAAGTTCGACTCTAACGACACCTAGAAGGGAATGAATATGTGTAATATACGAAAATTAAAAAAATTAAAAAATTAAATAGCAATAAGTCACTTTTTAATTCTTTTCTAAATGATTAAATGTGCAAGTCATATTAATCATAAGTTTAAATACCGCAGATCATACATTCATAATATAAAGTAATAAATGAACAACGGTACGATCACGGAGAAACCCAACTGGAAAAAGCTATGAGCACTTTACCACTCAATCCACTATAAACGATTCAATACTTACAGTCTACTAGACTAGATGATGATACGTACTATCTGACCTCCTAACTGTAATTCAACAACTCTCCTGAATTTTGTGCTCCTTTGTACCAATTCCAGCTGCAATAACTAACGCACTCCTGGAACTCGCTATCCTGCAGTAGTCCCTAGTTTGGTAGAATCATCTATCTCATGTGGATCACGAAAAATGAACCGTTCTTTACGGACAGGAACTCCTGTCAACTTCCTTGATCTTTAGCACCTCTGATAGTTATGTAGGAAGAAAGGTTTTTGATATTTGGATTTGGATCTTGATGTTTTTCTTACAAAAACTCTCACAAGAATTGAAGGTTGAATGATATAATATGATGGATTCACTCTATGCTTTGTTTCTCTCAATTGTCAACCTTAGAAATCTGTCCATGTGAGTTCTAATATATATATATATATATATATATATATATATATATA